>MIQA02023985.1:0-67557 GCA_001887855.2 Sclerospora graminicola
GTCTGATTCCGCAACTGCCATAGCCACGTCATCCCCATTCCACAGATTCTCTTCCAGAGTCTCTGGAAAACATCGGTATACGTTTCATCATACCAGCCATACTGCCTCTTCATCGCCTTCTTAATCCCACGTCCCACCGGCGGGGCACATCTTGTTACGATTGCCTTACGAAAATCTCCTAAACTCATATCTGATATCGTTATACCACGCCAATGTTGCAATACTCGTCTCCAAAGGGCTTGGGCCCGTGGACATTCCCACAGGATATGGTATGTGTCCGAACGATTACTTCCACAACTTTTATCCAGGACACATCGCTCATCCGTTATGCTTCTGACGTAAAAGGTGTTTAGTTGCATGGTTGTCACCCGATATTGCACCCATACTTGGTAATTCGTCAGTAAGTTGTTGTGTTCCCATACTTGATCAGGATCGACATCCTGTATTTCATTCCACCACTCACTTGAAGTACCTTTTCTTTTCCACTTCGCTAATATTGGCTGTAATTGCGGTGCCACTCCATGAAAGTAAAGTTTTCGAAATGATCGCCTGAAATTTGCCCATATCCTTCGAATTGGTGTGGTTTCTTCCATTTCCCATCCGATCAGGTGAATATCTGGGTGTGGATTGAACACTACCAACTTACCTACTGTATCTTCCTGGTCTTCAGTATTATCCATGATATTGGATACTATTTCCCACAAGATGCCGTCTGCTTTCTGCTGTAACCACACCGTTTCTGTTTCACTCTTACCCTGTCCGCATATTGTCCCTGGTCTCACAAGTGTCCACCTATGCGACTCCAAACACCTCGGGCCTCTGCTCAGAGTTATCTGTGGCCTTTCTCCAATGTAATGTCCTACCTCCACTCTTGGAGATGCTGTTATGATTGAACACAACCACCGACCGATTTTGGCACAGGTGTGAGAGTAGCCATCTAACCCTTGCACCCGCCACATATAAGTATTTGTCGTTAGTCGTAATATTCTCAACTCACGTATTGATACCACCGGTATTCGGTAATACTTCTTGGCCGATAACACTGGCGCTTTCTGTTCTCGGATCCATGGGTTCGACTCCCACCGATATGTTCCCCAGAATGGGATCATTGATGTGGGAAGTAGATCATGGTAGTGATAAGCTTCGATATCAACTTGGATCTTGAATTCATCTTTTGGCTGGAGAGCCAACCCTTTCATACCGAGTCTCATTTCCATTAGCGCTGTTACCGGCGGCAGCACTGATTGTGCATACTCATCTAACTTCCTCAGCTTGTCCTGTTTTGGCCCTAACCATTCCTCCACTTCTTTCGCGATAGTTGGTTGTGCTCCTACCCTCACTGATGCTCCTGCTTTGCAAACTGTATAACCTGATACAGGGGTTAATAGGTGCCCATAGTTGTTATCCAATCCCAGCCCTGCTAGATCTAGCCATGCCCTCTGGTAACTATCCCTCGCTGCAATCAGCCATTGGCACGCCAACTTTAACCGTTGGATTTTCATAGCTACTGGTATTGAAATTAATCCCACACCTCCCGCTGCCTGTGGTGTGAACAATAACGCGGGTGAGATCTTGTGTCGACTGCCTTCGCCCACCGTACTGTTCCGCCATAAGAACGCCTTCTGAATATTCACCAACTCTTTCATCACTTCAACGGTAGGCTCAAACATACGCGCTGTGAATAATATGGATGGGATCGCTATGACATTGAGTAATTGAACCCGTTCCATAAACGCTGTTCCACAATCCGTTGCCGTTGCTAGCCTTCTCTGAACATTTCGTATTCGTAATGCCCAATTAACTGATTGTAGTGTAGTCCAGCCAAAGAAATATCCTAAGTATCGTACTGTTTCTCCATCTGGTAAGACTGGTATCTTGTACCACTTTTCTGGCACAAAGGTTGTATTTAGGAATACAAATTTACTCTTGGCCGGCTGTACCTGTAGGCCTGATAGGTCACCGAATCTACGCACGACTTCTAGTGCAATTGGTACCTGTTCGGCGTGTCGCACAAATATCGTTGAATCATCTACGAATGCAGAAAATCTATGTTCAATGGACGTGTCATGATGGAAGGGTTGTATTCCGGATATTCGTTCTTCCTGAAGTAGGGCCAGCGCCAATGGTTCCACTGCTATGATAAATAACAGGGGCGCCAGGGGACACCCCTGTCTGATGCCTGATTTCACTGGGAGTGGCTCAGAAAAGGTATTATTGACAAGGAACTCTGCTGACGTTCCGGCATGAATCCTATCCATTAAATCCACAAATCGTTCCGAGAATCCAAATGTCGTAAGGACGTGCAATAAATACTTCCTATCCACCGTGTCGTAAGCTTTACTAAAGTCTAGAAATAGAATCCCCGCACTCTTGGCCGCCGATTCTTTCTGTTTTGTTCGGTAGTTTTCAAACATCGCTTTCATCATAACAACAGCTTTGTCCATTCTACGGCCTGAAACAAATCCCTGCTGGGTGTCTCCGATCAATTTTCCAAGAAAACCTTGTAGCCACCGGGCAATTATTTTTGCAAATAATTTATACCCTGTTGTCAATAAAGAAATTGGTCGATAGTCTAGAGCGTTATTTGAGTCTCCCTTCTTTCTTAAGGGGATAACCACTGCCTTTAAAAACGAACGTGGTGGTGAACTGCCTTCCAAAATCGAGTTGAATAATCTTGTCAGGGGCTCAATTAATATATCTCCGAAATCCTTGTAGAAGTCGTTACCTAACCCATCTTGCCCAGCTGCCTTCCGTCGTTCAAGACCTTTGATTGCCCATTTCACATCATCCTCTTCAATTTGTGCTAGTAGGGCTTCATTTTGGGCGCTTGTGACCTTCCGTGAGTCAGGTATCTGCATAAACTGTACTAATTTCTCTCGTAATTGATCACTTGGCAGTGTTCTGTGGCTGATTCCCATTATGGGTCGCCATGTGGCTGCGAATTTATCTGGAATTGAGAGACAGGCTGGAAAGGGAGGGCCTGAGAACGCATCAATTTTTGTAACTGTTTGATCCCGTTCCCATACTGGAGCCCTTTTAAATAGCCAACGCACATCCGAAGGGGATCGATGTAGTCGCCGGCCTCGTCGACAAGCTCGTTCTGTTTGTAATACCCCAGATAAGGATGAAACTATATGCCTCCTGGTTTTTGCATTGTCCCGGACCATTCTTTGTAAATGTTGCACTCGTCGCCTACGCCGTTTTGCCACCTTCTTCCGCATGTGGTAAATGATGTCACGCCAAATGTCAATACGTGTGTCCCAGCTAGTGTCGTCATCCAGTCTAGTATTGGATTTTATGATTTGGTCCCGTAAACGTGAATGAATGTTGTCAGTACCTGACCCCGTAAAGGGATACTGCATTCGTCTATTGTTCATATACTGTTGAGATATGCTTGGGTCTTTCAAACTTAAGAACACTTGGTTATGATCTGATAATACTGGCGGTGCTTCAACGGCTACCCAAATTACCCAATTCTTCCAGTTCTCGGACACATAAAAACGATCGATCCTGCTAGCTTGATTTCCGCGCCAGTAAGTATAATGATTGGAAGGGTCAATAGTCAGATCATCTATGGCCGGCATCATCAATATTCTTGCGTCCCATAATCCCCACTCCTGCACTATTCGCACTAAAGCCTTACTCTCTGGTCGCATCAATCTTTGTCCCCCAAGTCTGTCTAAAAGAGGGGAATCAACGCAGTTAAAATCCCCTCCTAAGATGCAATTCACAGGTTTTCTCGTAAACATCATCCGAAAATCTCCATAAAATTTCTCTCGACTTTTACAATCACCTGATGGTCCATACACATTGATCACCACCACATCATTCCACTTGACCATAATTAATCTGTGTGACCACACAGTATTCTTCCACGGAATAACTTGGTCTGCCACCATCGGGGTTAGTAATATTGCCACCCCTCCTTTTTTTTCGGTGTGTATGCTCCAGTATGACAATGTTTTATGTCTGTTACGATGCCCCCATAAGGCCGCCCACTTTCGAGATACCTCTTCCTTTTCCTGTACGGAGGCAATATGGGTTTCTTGAATTAAAATTATGTGTGCCACATAATTCGATTTATTCCATCGCCATGCATTAAACCATGCGTCAATGTCTTTTTTAACAAATCCGCGAACGTTTTGGCTTAAAATTATTGAAGTGAGCTTGTTTACGTCGGATGATTCCTCTCCCAGTGACGGCTGATATTCAAGGTCTCTCATTAAGCGATGTTTCGTGAATATGTCGGATTTGTGCATATTATAATATGACAACATCGATGTCTGTCCTACCGCGGTGCCCTTAGTAGTGACGCCGACTGTCACCGCCGGATGCTAGAGCAGGCATTGCTGTGGCCCCCACTAATTCCATTATTTCTGCTGAATACATGAACACAAATACGTTCTTCCACGCTCCAATTATCCCATTATTGACTCCTTCTATATGAGCCGCGTAATCAGAATTCGTCTCCATCAGGCGTATATGTCGCTGTAATAAATGTACAATAGTGTCCGTTTCTTGATAGTTTTCTCCTGAGAGAGCCGCTATCTGTTCTGCGAAGAGATTCGCACTAACCAGCATGTTCGCTAGTGTCGACATTTGTCTTTGAGCTAACAATCGTAAAACTGCATTTCCTCCATATTGTATCTTCCTTAATGTTGCCCATTCCTGCGAACTGTTCATTACCGCATGTTTTTGAGCTGCACTGTTCATGACACTAAAACGATTCTCCCACTCAGAAAACCAGTCCCCTGCGATATCAACAAGCCCTTCTCGTTTACCCGCATCCACTACTTCCCGCCAACACTGTTCTCTCCAGGTTTTTGTAAGTTCCACCAAAACCTTTCCATGCACACTGTCGAGAATATAATGAGAGCCAGGCACTTCTTTCAGTAAGTGCATTAATCGGTTTCCTTCCAATCGTGCCACTTTCAACCAGAGCGTCTTCGTTGAGCTTAATACCGGAAAGGGGATTCCCGTATTCTCTTCCCATTGTACTAATAGATGGTTCCACGCCGTTTTGAATTCCTCCATCGATAAATTCATTATATTCGGTGCCGCATCATATTGCATTAATTCGTCACAGAGTTCACGTTGAACCGGCCCAATATCCATATCCTCGACCTTCCCTGCATTTATATCTCTCCGACACATTCGCTTGGACTGAGGCGTTACTATTATTTGAGGTTGGTTGGAATCCTGCGAACTCTCCGCATTTTCTGAATCTTTGTACTCCGAGTCTGACGTTCCACTGTCCAGTAACTGTACTTGTCCTTGGTCCGCCGTGTGATCCCACCACACACGTTCGTACCATTGTTGGAGTATCGGCCTCGATATTTGGTAGTGCTGTTGCAGTTTCGTGCAAGTTTCCTGGTCCGACAGGTCTGCTTGTATCAACTTCTCCTGTTCCGCTAGTGATAGTTTCATCACCGTATCGGACAAGAAGTGTAGCAGTTCTGTCATTCGGGGATCTCTCGTCCGTAATATCTGCATTATCTCGCACTTGAGCCCGTGATGAATCGTAGGGCCAGATAATCTGTGTATGAGATCCGTGTAATCACCGTTCCAATCTTCAGGGTCCCAAGGAGATTGATTGCCATAGCTGGTTATTGACCCATCCGGCGTTGCTACCAATTCCTGAGAAGAAGCCCATTCACTCTCCTGGTCGTGTTCACCTTTAATACCCTCATCTTGTTCATCCTTAAACTCCTCATCGTCGCTATTGTCCTTCATTGTTACATCCTCCGTTTCGTTAATCCGTTGCCCATTTAGTAAAGCCGAATAGTGTTGGCCACTGTATATTAAAATCAGCGGACGGTGACCCTCTTGAAAATCCGTCGCTTCCGCCATAAGGTACTTTCTCATTTTCTCGTAAAATGATTTAGCACTTAAAAACTTAATAATACATTTATTACATCTTTTACTCACAACAACACAAGCGACTGACTTCTGGTGGTAGTGCGGTGCGGAGCGCCTCTACCAACTGACCAAAACGCTAAGTAGAAAAACACGGTCGCCAGTAATTTCTGACCGGATTGCAGGCACCGGGCGCTACATTGCTGGTGCCTGCTACTTTACGCTAAGACCACTTTTCCTACAATTTGCATACTAATACACTCGCTAACAATTTCCTTCATTACTTTTTTACTTCATCTTCATGACCTTGTATATACGCGTTGAAAAGTTAGGTAATCAGTCGTATAACGAGCGCGGGTAGACAATACCGGTAAGTCGCGACCAGCGAGAACCTATTACAGTATCCGCTCCCACTTCCGGAACTGCCCAAAAATTATCTCTTTTCAAACTTGGTACAGTTAAAGAACATAAGCTTCCGAAAATTGTGTATTGATTTGTACCACTACTGTGGTACTCACTCTATTATTCATTTGCTAAATCAAACAGTAGCTATGACTCAAGGTAAAAAAGCAACAGTTTTCGATAAGTGACCTGTTGGGGAGCTCGTAGATCAATGCCAGCCAGTGTTAGTGATACAGTTCTATGAAAAGTGTTACAACAAATGTATCGCTGCTCGATTCAATTGGACGAAATTGGACGATCAAGTGCGGGCCTTGTGAACGTTTCAGCTAGCGGCTCCACGGTGCATTATGCACCAAGGATCCGGAACCAACAAGCAGATTTACTATAGTCATCTAGCGCAAGGCAAAAGTCTTGTGAGTAAATGATGCACATTAGCTCTATTTCATGCTGTTCCTTCTAAAAATGGATAGCCTATATTAACTGATCATTTCTGAAAATCCGGAAGTGAGAGCGGATACTGTACTACAGTAGTACCGGTATGCTAGCGCAACTTTTGGCTTTCAAAGTTTTGGTGATAATCTCTTTTAAAATTCGAAGCAGTGGTCATTAATCTATCAGTATGACTGACTTGGACGATCATGCTCCTGATGATATTTACTGCACCAGCCAAGTATTTGACATTGACTTTCATCCCTTGACAAATATTGTGGCCGTCGGCTCTATCGATGGCATTGTGCAAGTGTGAGATATAGTTTTTGAGTGATCTGTTGCGAAATGCTAAACTTCTGTCATTTTTTTTTGCTAAGCTATAAGTACTCGGAAGAATCCAATACGAAGATTCTGGAGCTAAAGAATCACCACGAAGCCGTACGAGCGTTGCTCTTTGCTCCTGATGGACAAAGTACGAAGAAACCTTAGTAGTTATTCAACCACTGATTGCTCCTTATTCTCACGACGTCGTATTTTGCAGCATTGTATACAGCATCGGCAGATAAATCCATTCGAGCTTTTGACACACTTGGAAATCCGACGTGGGCAGAAATGCGAGCGCACGAGTAAGAAAAGAGAGAGGGAAAGCTTGTGCTGACGAAGACTGACGCCCTTGTGCTGCTTCAGCCATCCAGTAAATCGTCTACACGAACTATCCGCCAACGTATTTGCAAGTGGTGACGACCAAGGCTGCATTAAGATCTGGGATACACGGCAACATCGCTGTTTGTCAAAGTTCAAGGAGCATACGGTGCGCTCATCTCTATCTAATGCAGTTAAACGAGTACTTTTTAACGCTTGACTTGATCTTTGCAGGACTATATTTCTGGCTTTGCAATAAATCCAGCCCAGGATCATTTACTGGCAACAAGTGGCGATGGACGATTGAGTGCCTATGACTTGCGCAAGAACGTACTTGTAGGCAAGAGCGACGAGTTGGACGACGAATTGTTATCTGTTGCAGTGATTAAAGACGGCCGAAAAATTGTGTGTGGCACACAAGATGGCGTGCTGGTTATTTTCAGCTGGGGTACGTGGGGTGATATGTCCGATCGCTTCCCAGGCCACCCGGACTCTGTCGAGGCTTTGCTCGTGGTTGATGAAGATACAGTGTTGACTGGGTCAAGTGACGGTATCATTCGGTACGTTTGGAAATTTGTTGTGCTTTAGTTGAAGAAATTATTCGCTAATAGTGGTCATAATGCCATGCCCGGCGCTATTTGTAGTGTGGTGCAGTTTCACCCGAATAAATTGTTGGGACTCATTGGCGACCACGAAGATTTTCCTGTAGAAATATTAAAGTTTTCTCACGACAAAAAGATCATTGGCAGCGCTTCACATACTAATAAGGTGCATTTTTGGGATGTGGGATATCTTTTTGAGGAAGACGAGGATGTGGACGTCGACACAGATGACGTGAATGAGGGAAAAGGTACTTCCAACACGACTTTGGATACGGAAATGCAGGATGCCGATAGTGACAGCAACAGTGATGACTCCTCTGTGGGAAACGCAGTTAGAGGTCGCCGAGTCTTGCCTACGGCCAACGAAAAATTCTTTTCGGACTTGTAGCGATTTAAAAAAGTCACCAGACAATATTTTGCAGATTGTGCTGTGAATTGATCCACATGATGCCAATTGCCACGTAAAATAGAAAAGCGCTTCTACAAAACATCTGCATGCTATTTAAAGCAGACGACATTCTGTTAATTGGTGTCGTAATTTGGTAATAGCTGACGTATGTTGAATTTGAAGCAAAAACTTGAACAAGTTCGCTTTCGTCAAGTGTCTTTGTGAGCTCGAGAATCTTTGGCACAGTTCTCACGCTGACAATATCGCTACTATTTTAAGTAGCTAGATTGATGGATAATGCTCAGTATGCATTCAATATGGTATTAACTAACTATGCGCACTGTTTCCCAAAATATCTTTCGACAGCTTAAAAAGATGGTTCCAAAATGTATGCAATAAAGATTCAGCTATAGATCCTAATCATCGGCTTATCATGTCGGACTTTAATTTAAGAAGCAGGGCCCGGTGTATCCATCATTTCTTCGGTCGAAGTTGAAGTTGGCTACAACTTCGTTGAAATTTCATCTCAAATGGAGACTTCTATACACACCGTGGTCATAGGTCATTCACATCATTCTTCAAAATGACATCAACTGCCAATATCGTCGACCCGCAAAGCTGCTGTAGTGCTAGCGCTGAGTTGTACCGCGTAGGTTTGCATAGCTAGCACAACTGTTGGGAACACTACATGTACGAAGCACGCATCTGACCATTCGTGTACGATTACATAGGATGCTAACGGTATACGCTGGAGCTTCATGTTGAACTTGACGGACATTTCGTATGGTACTTACGGGTAAGAAGCGTTATATCGACGCACTCTAACTAAAGATGACTGACGCTACCTATCGTCTTGATAGCAATAACAAGTTTTACATGGGACAGCTCATTATTGATCATGGAGAATTCGTGGTTTTTCGCAAATGGGGTCGAGTCGGCGCTAAGTCACCGCAATCGCAGACAGAACATTTCAATAAGCTGGAAAATGCCGAGCGAGCATTCCAGAAGGTTTTTAAAGCTAAGAGTGGCAACTCGTGGCCGCTAACGGAACCATTCATCCACAAGAAAGGCAAATACTTTCTTGTCGGTGAGTCTATTGGGAAATGTTGACTATTTAAAATGTGATGGATTGTAAATCTTTTGTAATTAACATTATGGTAGAATTGGATGATAGAGTACAAGAGATGGCTACTGCTGATGTAGAAGAAAAAATGAAGTATATTGAGCCAGTGGCGTCCAAGTTGCCAAAGGAAGTCCAGAGTGTTATCCAGGTACGAGCTAACCCAATTGTTTTGCAAGCGAGCTGTAGCTGATAACATTAATATACTCGACCCAGCTGATTTGCAATCCAGACGTAGTTACTCGAGAAATGGCAAGCTTGAATGTGGATCTGAAGCGCTTTCCGCTAGGTGAGTTTATGCAAAACCCGGTTGTATTTGAGAAACTCACTCGCTGACTACGATATCAAAACATCACAGGCAGGCTATCAAAAGAACAAATTTCGCAAGGCTACGAAATTTTGCAGCGTATGTCTGCTGCGTTAGAGGAAATTGATGAGTTAAACAAAGCACGTGCTGTGCCAGTCAAGGCGATGAAAGCTGGCTCCAAGAGTAGACGAAAGGGAAAAGCTAAGGCGAAAGGACCAGTTGCAGCTTCAAACCGAAGCCTAAGTAGCCTTCAAGGTGATCTCAAGACACTGTCCAGTGAATTCTATTCACTTATTCCGCATGACTTCGGTCGCTCGTTGCCACCGGTAATTGCAACGATGGCAGATCTCAAGCTGAAGCTTGAATTGCTGGAAGTACTATCAAACTTGGAGATCTCGCAGATGTTGCAGAAAGAAGAAGCCAAGAAACCGACTGGGCCTGTACTTCATCCCCTCGATATTCACTACAACATGCTGAACACAAACATGAAGCCGCTGAGCAAGTGCGAGAAGGAATTCAAACTTATCGAGAAGTAAGCAAGTTGACTGCGTGTATAATGTCAAAGGCCTACGTTCACTAACTGGTCTGAATCGTTTGGCGCGCAGGTTTATTAATAATACTCATGGCGGAAGCAAACTTAGTATCAACACTGTACTCGAGATCGCTCGACCGGATGAAGAAACCCACAAGGATGTGCTGAAATCACTTGATAATCACAAGGTGCGGTCACTTATGATCTTTCTCTTCCATATAATCTGTTCTAATATATGCAAGCGCAGTTATTATGGCACGGCTCCCGTTTGTCAAATTTTGTTGGCATTCTATCGCAAGGACTGCGCATTGCTCCACCTGAGGCCCCCAAGAATGGATACCAGTTCGGCAAAGGGGTAAGAAGCGTGCACTGAATCTATCCACATTGGTAACAAAGAAATTGCTTATATATTCTGACATTGCTTGCTTTTTAGTTGTATTTTGCTGATGCCTTCGCCAAGTCTGCGAATTATTGCGCAACCACATCTAAAAATCCTACCGTACAACCTCTTTGAGATGTAGCTCCTACTCCTGGTGTGTGTGTGGCTAAGACTTCGCTGTGTTTCTTTGGCGTTCCTCAGGCGATACTCCTACTTGCCGACGTCGCTTTGGGCAAGCCGTACAAGACTCCGACTGGGAGTTTTCTGGACTACAAGATACTGAAGGAACAGCACGGATGTGACAGCACACATGGTCTTGGACGCATGGTACCAAAAGAGGACGAGTACGAGATTCTGCCAGACGGAGTAGTAGTACCAGCTGGTTCGCTAGTACCTATCGCTGGTAACCATTCTTTGTTATACAACGAGTTCATCGTGTATCGCCGCGAGCAAGTCCAGTTACGTTATCTCGTAGCACTGGACATTCATAATGTTGTCTCCGCTTGGTGAAAATGTTAGCAAACGTAGTTGGGCGCCTGAGCCACTGAGATGGAGCTATTGGCGAACATAAGTAATATTAACACTCCACTGAGATATTCATCGTATCTTTCGTTGCACCGGTGAAGACACCGTAAACGTTTGACATATTTCTTAAGGGAGCCTTTATAATCACCCCTAAAACCATAGACAACTGCAAACAACTTATATCATCCTTGATCGATTTTATCGTAAAATAATTGTAATGTAGAACCTAAGTCTCTACATGGCATGAGTTCAGTTCTTGAAAGCTCTGCATGAGCCATTTCCACGCTATTTCCACCTGTTTTACCTACGATATGAGTAGCAAGAACACTTTTGAAAAGCATTTTATCAGAAATGCAAATGTTAAAATATCGAACCAAATTCACTGCTCTTTTAGCAATATACAGTAAAACCCATGATAGGTTCGAAAATGGTACAGTGTGCCGTCAAAGTATACAAAAGTACACAGAAGCCACTGTTATCTCTCTAGCTTTTCCACGTCAAGTATCATTGTGAACACATTGAAATTCAACAGAAGATGTCTTTATTTTACCATAAACTTGATCAGATCACTGGAGTCGTCGGTTGCTTTGCTTTTTATCGAAGATGCGGATTGACCCATTTATTTCCTTTTAGAGCCGACTATTTCGTGCATTTTGAGCCACTTGTGTTCTCGTTGTGCAGCCGCTTCCTACTCTGTTGGATCACAGAGCTGGCGAATTGTTTCCGTTGTAAAACCGCTTGACTTGATTGTAGTAGTCGTTGTTGCATCGCACTGGAATATCTCGTGCCGCACGCTTCCAAGCAATTTTGCTATAAAAAATCTCCGTCGATGGACGATCGTCATCACGGTATTTTGAGCCCTGTAAAAGCTTGTTTACTTACCGTGAATTATACAGCCCTCTGTAAAACCGTACAGAGAGATGTAGCTTTGGTGGCACCTGCTGCATCTTTAATGATATCAAAATTCAAGAGAAAATTTCTAAAGTACTTAGGGCAAAGTTCACCTCTGTTCTGGAACAGCTCGGTTGAAAAATGGAGGCATCTGATTGGCCAGATAGTCGTCACCATCTCGGTTGGCTCAACTGACCTCGAAGAGGTTGGCTGAGTCAACAGATCCTCGGTTATAAAATTATACAGGAATTTTCACCCAAAACTCACAGACATGGATGACACTGTTTTTGCTCACCCATATCACATTTTTTATGAAAGGTCGGTGTGTCTTCTTTAACTTGGTTGGCCCTTCGGTTAGGAGCCTCTAACCGAGGTGACTCAAACAGAGGTGAACTTTTCCCTTAAATTATGCAGGGTTACAAATGGTACAGTAGTAATAAGCCTCCGTTGACGCAAACAAGAATAAATTTGTGCACGTGAAGTCAATAGCGATATGGAATGTGAAATTATCGTTAATAAAAATCGGAGGTGCTTACCTATGAATTAATCGTTTGTGAAAAACAACATTTGATCATGTTTTGTTCTCTATTGGCTGCTGTACCATTTTCGAACCTATCATGGGTTTTACTGTATATTGGGGGTGATTGATTATAAAGGCGCCCATTTCTTAAATGTACGACAAGTGTGCATGTGACAGGATGTTGCCGGAATGGCATTTTGTACCGAAAAATAGCGACACATGATTGAACAAAACAAATTGGTGTTCCGAGATCGTTGAATTCGGAACACCTCCATGAGGTGTTCATACCCCAGACCGAAATCTAATATACATTTTAGAGATAGCAATTGTGGTGGAGCCGATTTCCAAATCCATGACCGAATTCTTGGGTGGAATCCGGATACCCACTGGCCCGGACGACCAACTATCGAAGGGGGTACTCCGTTGATCCTGATCGCCATCAGAATCAGATGAATCACCATTATGGTGACTGATCTGATCCTCCCGATCATCTGACCGGTCGTCATGCGCGATAGGATCTTTAACTTCATCTCACCTTGTGTACCCGTTGATCGGGGGTGGTTACACTCACTCAGGTGGACTCGTTGACGAAAACGATGATCTTGATCAGGTCGGAGGGGATGACCTTCTCGAGCCGGGGGTGTCCTCGGGTGGAAAATCTTTCACCGGGAGAGAACGGCGTTGGGGGTCGATACTAATCAGTATCTAGGCACTGATCGGGAAAGTTCGTCCGATCAGGCCAGCCAATGAGAGAGAGAGAGATAACGAGAAACCAAGAAAACGCGATTAAACCACGATCTTCCACAGTAATCCACAGACGTTATCCCCACGAATCGACTCCCCGTCCGTCGAATGGGTTATTTGTTGGGTACCAATTTGTACCGCCGGTAATAAACCGGTGGTCGGTACACTTAAGGTACTGGGTTCCGTCGGTATAATTGCGGTACAGTATCCGCTCCCACACCCGGAACTGCCCAAAAATTATCTCTTTAAAACTTGGTACAACTAAAGAACATAAGCTTCCGAAAATTGTGTATTGATTTGTACCACTACTGTGGTACTCACTCTATTATTCATTTGCTAAATCAAACAGTAGATATGACTCAACGTGAAAAAGCAACAGTTTTCGATAAGTGAGCTGTTGGGGAGCTCGTAGATCAATGTCAGCCAGTGTTAGTGATACAGTTCTATGAAAAGTGTTACAACAAATGTATCGCTGCTCGATTCAATTGGACGAAATTGGACGATCAAGGGCGGGCCTTTGTGGTGTAGTCGCTCTCAGAAAATCTTCCTGAGACGCGAACACCCACGGGGATCCCAGACGACTGACTACCGGAGGGGGTACTCCGTCCATCCGAGTCATGATCCGATCCGGCTTCCGGCCGGCTGGATCGGTCGCTTCCATCCGCTTGATCGCGACTGCTCGAATGTTGCATGTTGAAAGCTCACCTTGTGTACCCGTCAGTACTGGGTGGTTAGCTCTCCTGGTGGACCCTAGGGCGAAAAGTGTAAATCCGTCCAATAGAGAGATGAGGGTTAGGACTAGGGGTAGCTCCTGGGCGGAAATCGTCACCGGGGAGCTCGTCTGGCAATACACTTGAACTTTGTATAGTGCCGGCTGGGCCGAGAATAGTCGATCGGCCAGCTAAACCAATAAGACACTTGAAGTTTGTATAGTGCCGGCTGGACCGAGAATAATCAATCGGCCAGCTAAACCAATAACAATGAAGGGCGAATCCAAATGTGTATATGAGGCAGATACAACTCCACACTCTTCCACAGAAGGCCAAAATGTCACCACTTCCCAATACTTAATACCGTGTTCAAAACACGGGCGACTTGAGGTGAGTATACGAAGTCGCCGCGACTCCCGGTCAGGGGACTTCCGGTGGGTTAACTTAACCTTCCCCGGGCAAACCAATAACAGCAAGAGGGGACCTTGTTAGCCCTCTGCCGTGAACCAATAAAAGCGACTTGTGTCTAAGAAAGCGAAACGTATACTGATTTATCCTATGTCCAATACTCCCTTTGTGTAACCTACCTCAAATAACACGGCTGACCAGTCATGTACCTTACCCAACGCAACCCGGCTAACTCCGACTTTGTGTACCGGTCCGGCCGGTACACCAACCCCAAATGGTACCAACCCGGCCGGTACACCGAACCCATATGGTACCAGTCCGAATGGTACATTGTACCCGGCCGGCTCGGCCGGATAGCCACCCATCCGCGCCCCTCGGCCGCTGACGCTAGCAATCCCTTGGCAGCCTCTCCTACGATCCAGGTGCCTACTCCTTCCACTAGAACAATCCTCTTCTTTCAGGCTCCCTTCACTCCATCCTTACGAACAGTCCGCCATCTTGGCCGTCCGCCATCCGCGCCTCGGCCGTCAAACATCCATAGTCCACCCGTCTGCTCAGCCCGCCTGTCCGACTATCCACGCCCCTTGTCAGGTCCGCCGACTTGATTCCCAGCCTGGCGCCGCTTGGCCGCTTGTAGACTTCCTCGGCGGCGTCTATCCGGCGCCCACACCCTTGGCCCGTATTTCCGCCAATCAGAATGCGCCCTTTGAAAAGTACTTTGTATTATTTCATAAGTCGCTTCACCACAGCCGCCCCTGAGTCGCGACACGGCCGCACAACGGTCGGGACACGATCTCACTCGAACTCACTTGACCCGATACCGCCCATCCATGCCTCGCTTTGGTACGTCACCCCACCACTTCATAATATCTCCATAACTCGGTCGGTCTCCACACTGGCTAGCAAGCATGCCCACCAATACTAACATTGTCTTGATTCACCTCCAGTCTTGCAAATTGACAAGGCCAACGTCTGCCGCCTTGTTCTCGTGGACGACGACTCGCCTGCCAGCGGGGTGGAGATCGCAAAACCGCCGAAATCATCTCGCACTCCTGATCTGGTGCTGTCGACCGCTGACGCCGAGGCTGCGCTCCGCGTTCACGGCCAAGCCTGCGGCGACCGAGACAGACTGAAAGTCGTCGTCTCTTCCCTTCGGGCGGAGCTTCGATCCTGTCAGGACAACTATGAAGCTCTGTCTCGGAGCTTCAAAACTTCTTGCGCGATGCTGGACCGCCTGAACCCCCGGGTCGCCGAGCTGAAACTCAGTCGCAAAACAGCGGAGGATGAGGTGGCCCGCCTCAGGGCCATTGTGGGTCAGCTTACGGACGCTCTACAACGAGCGGCCGCGCCATCCGCCCCGATCTCCGAAACGGCGGGGATGGAAAAAAGGCTGGACGTGTTGACTGCCCAGGTGGATAGCTTGGAGCAAATCCAAGCCGACTTGGTCCGTCAACTCGCCGCTGCCAACCGCCGGGCTGATGAAGCCGCCGTTCGGGGTCGATCACCAGAAATAATCAATCTCCAAGAAAAGGTGGCCGATCTCGAATGCCAAGTCGCCGTCCTGACGGGAGAGCGAAACCGCCTCCGCATGTTGGAAGACGTCGTCGAGCCTCTCCGGTCTGCCAATCAGGAATTGGTCCAACGATCCAAGCTTCAGCGTAAGTGCCTCATCTCCTCTTACGTGATGGCCCAGTCGCTTACAGTTTTTATTTTCTTGTCACTCCGCAGTTCAACAGCTGGAACAGCTGAAACAGCAATCTGCTAAAATTCCGGACATGTCTCGGGAACTTACGCATCTTCGTACCCGGCTCCGCCAGGTGTCCCAAGACCTGGATAAGGTGCGGGACAACCGCGACCACCTGCGCGACTCCCACGCCCAGGCCCTTCGCCAAATCACGGATCTGGAGCGGCAGTTGCAAGAAGCCACTTCTCGGCAACAGGAGTTGCGGTCTGAGCTGTACCGGGCCCGCCAGGAGAATTCCGACGCCCATGCCATACTGGCTCGGGCGGACCGTGTTTGTCATGCCATGCTGGATAAAGAGGATCGTTTTAGGTCCTTGTTGTGTGGACTTCAAGACCAGCTCGAGGCGACTCAGAGCCAGGCCGCTCCCCTTTTGCAAGCTCCTCCCAAGGTACGGGAATCCGTCTTGTCTGTCTTGGGAATGGTGGATCAGTGGAAGACTTCTCCGCCGAACCCAACCCCGTTGCCCGCTGCAGCAGGGTCGGAACCTGAGGAACTTCCCGCCGGCTCCGACTCGCCCCTTGCCGGTCCCAACTCTTCGTCCGCCCCGGCAGGATCGCAGGGGCAAAAACGTCCGGCCGGCTCTAGCCCCCTTTTGGCCGATGCCAGCCCGCCTAAGAAGAGGAAGCAGAGCGAATCCCCACCCTCGCGCCAATGTCCTCCAGACAAGTCGGACGACGGGGAAGAGCCCGGGTCGGAGAGCGAGGACAGCCTGTTCGCGGAGCGGTCCCCTCTTCCATCCCCTCAATACACTCCCGGTAGAACCGGTCTCACCCCCAGTTCTAACTCTGAAGAGGACTCGGAATCCGAAGCGGCCGTGGCTCCATCCGGGTCAGCGGCCGCGCCCTCTTCTGAGTCAGCGGCCGTGCCTTCTTCTGAGTCAGCGGCCATGCCCTCTTCTGAGCCAGCGGCCGCGTCGCCTAATTCTTCTTCGGACTCGGGGCCATCCTCCCCTTCGGTTATCTATGATGATGATGAAGAAGACGAGGATTACGAGGCCCAGCGAGTCAATGTTGCGTTAACCCGTTCTCGCGCGGATACCCGTCGCCGCCCTTCCCGTTCCGGTAGACGAACGACGGGTCAAGTGGAATCCGATCAGATCATCGATCTGCAGACTCCGCCGCCGGCAGGTTTTGGTTCCGGGGAACATGAGCCGTCCGACCCATCCTTGCTTCCCCGCATTGTCGACGCCCCGGCCGCTCCAGTCGCGCGTAACTCGAGTTCCGACGGAGTGGCCGAGGAGAAAGTGGAAGACAACGACGAGGACATCCCTGATCAGTGGTTGACTCCTCCCGACCTGAGTGACTCAGAAGAACCTCTCTCCCAGGCTCCGGCCAAACAACGACGATCAACCCCGGCCGGGTCACGTACTACACGCCGACCGGCCGCCAAACCTAAGGTCCGGAAGAGTGCTCTACCCCTCGCGCCCTCTTTTCCCAAACTTCCGCTTCTGTGGTTATCGAGAGGGCGCTTCCCCAGTGGGGCGGATCGGTCCGCCATACTGCCTTGGCCAGTCGAGCAACTGAGCAATACCAGCCTGGCTGATATCTCCAGTTCCCAACTCGCTCACTCTCTGTCCCGTCCGCCTCTCTGGTTGTTCCCACGATCTTACAAGACGCCATCTCCAGAGACTTGGAACCCTGACCTGATGGGATCGGGCGCCATCGACACACTCATGGAGACCGAGCCTTGGAAAATCTTGCACACCAAGATGCCGGATATGGGGCTTCCGTCCAACCCATGGTTCACGGAGTTCAAGGCGAGACTTCACGATTTCACCGTGGCTCACGCTCGGGCCATCTGGGAGTCCACACACTTCCTGTACATCTCTGCCGAGGACAAGCGAGCGGACGAGTCCCTCCGCAGGTACTCCCTTGCCCGTAAGAATCGTCGGGGACGAGCTTCCGAGGCGTGGGTCCGTCTGTGTGCGTTCATCATGGCGGGTATCCGGGATGGTAAGTGTGACTTGGACCTGTTTCTCTTCCCGTTCATGCTCCATCTACCAAACCGCAGGAGCGGAAATGCGGCGGAAGGAGGGACGTGGTATCCCGGCCTAGGTGCGTTGGATCAGACCACCTCTCTTTCTCAATCTTTGGCGGCCATTGACCAGCAAGATCCTTGGCGCAATCAATACCGCGCACGGCCCTCCGACCACCCTGGGCTTCGGGTGACTCGGCTCCAAGGCAAGTATAGTCATCGACGGGGATGAGTAGTCGGGCTTGCTTTAATTCTTCTATTTCTCTCAGTTTTCCTTTTTTAATATATCCATCCGTTCCTCTTCCGTTCCCACTCCAAACATTCACTGTTGACTACTAACCGTGGTTAGTCTCGCCAGGCCTGCTCGGGGTTCGCCTAGAGGGACCTTTTATCGCTACAGGGCACTTCTTGGTCCGATCGGGCGTGGACGCCCTGTTCCCAGTTGCGGTCGCTATATTCCTCTTCCACGGGACGGCTGGATTCGGGCGAGGGGCCCTCGCCTCTAGCGGCCGGTTTGATTATCTCCGATAGTTTGTTCATCTCCGCCAATTCGTCCAACAATCCTGGATCCGAAACGGTGAGACCTGTCTGATCTCGCATGGCCAAGATGGCTAGATGGTCTGCGCTGTTATTCCAGTCTCGTTTGACGTGCAGCAATTCGTGCTCTTGCCATCTCCGCAAGGCGGACATAACCCGATCATTTAACAGTCTCAGCCGCGGCGTCTTGCAATCTATCTCTCCGGTGATTTGCCGGTCGTTTATCAGCGGCATCGGATAAATCATCAGCTTAGTCAGCCGGTTCACCAGCCGGTAATCGATGCACAACCTTATATCCACCCCATTCTTCTTAATAATAATTACGATGGGCGAAGCCCATGGCGAGGTGGACGGCTGAATTATCTTGGTGGCCAGCAAACCCTTGATAAGCTCTGACAGCTTTTCCCGATACTGGGGGGCGACTCTTCGGCATCTCTGTGCGACCGGCTTGGCGCCTCCCACATCAATATCACATACCGCCCCATGGGCGGCCGGAGGAAGTGCGTTCCCTGGTCCGATCAACAGAAGTCGTCTTTTCCATATAATATCCTTCAATCTGCCGATCTCTTCCGGGGTGTTCACATCCGGATCTCCCACTTGTAGATCGTCGATAGTGACTGCTGGGGGGCAGGGGGTCACCTCAGGTAGCACCGCCATCTGCTCTTCCATGCCTTCAACGTATAGCTCGCCCCCTTCATGAATGCAGACTTGATCGGCTTCGGCTGCTTCGGGATCTTGGTCGGCCGGCTGGGCCGATCCGCCTTCGGCTATTTCCGAATTCTGCTCGGCCGGCTGGGCCGATCCGCCTTCGCTTCGATGCTCGCTCATTTACTTCGGTCGTCACAACTGTCATGTCATCGGGGTTTTCCTCCCGACTCTGTCGTTCGTCCGTCTCCCTCTGAGTGGGCAAAACCAGTTCCGCAATCGGGGCGTAACTTCGGCCAATACATTCAGCCCGATCCGGCGACGGCCGGCTCCGGGTCAATATTTTGGAAGGGGTCCGGTACTCGGGTTTATCCACCATCGGAGTCTGGTCCTCTTCTAATTCTTCCTCTTCGCTGACCAGATCGGTGGTTGCCTGAAAAGCCAGGTTTTGCCACTCGATATAGCGTCTTGAGCCAATAGTGACATAGCCCGGCCGGCGGGGCACTTTATCCTCGGCCAGCCACATTCCAACAATCACATCTTCATGCAAGGTGAGGGGCTTTTCAGAGACGTTGGTCACGCTTATGAAGTTGAGATGACCACCCCCTTTAACGAACGATGGTACCCAGCACTCGCCCCTTGTCAGCCATAACTTACTCCGCCGGTCGTGTGGTCGCAACATTACTTCCACCGCTTTTCCCACTGGCACCGTTACAACTGATCTAGCTTGAGGAACTGGACGTGGGCGCCATATAAGGGACGCCGGCCGGCCAGCTGGATCTGTACCTCGTCCGGCAACGTCAATGTCCCATGCGATAAGTCCAGCCGTATACCGGCCGCGACCATAAAATCCATGCCCAAAATTGCATCCTGCCCGGCCAACTTGCCTACCCAGGCGGTGAAATAGTATACCAACGACCCAGCTAACGTAATCTTGACTCTTGTCCTTCCTTGGGTCATGTATGAGCTTTCTCCAATGCCGATACATTCCTGCCGCTTCGTCTCGTCTATCTCACACCCCACCTTACGAGCAAAGGTGGTGTCCACGATAGACACTTCTGCGCCAGAATCGAACAACATGGTAGCTTTCTGGTTATTGATTTTTCCATCCGCCTTGGCCTGCTTGAACCATTTATCCGGCGAGTGATACTTCCAATAACCTCGCGACTCGCCAGGTAACAGATTTAATTCCATTCGCACTTCAGACCGGGAATACTCATCCGTCCGTATACTGCTCACCAGGAAGGGGTCAGCCGTACCGGCCGGGGACCGGGTGACGTAATCGTCAAACTTACATGAATTGTCGGTTACCCTTTGCTTTGCTTCTTGATTATCCTCTTTACCGACATATGCATAGATACTAACACTAGACCGCTCGGCTCGAACCAGATTCCAACCTGGCGAGCGATCTAGTTTAACATCTTTTCCACTCCGGGCGGCAACATTCCAGCATGCTTGGTCGGGACGTACCACTCCTTCAACAGGTTGTAGAATTCCTCAATTGGGCACAGTCCCGCCTCATGCACCTCCCCGCAAGCCTTACACGTGAACAGACAGTGTTCCGCCGGTGTCCCTTCCTCTCGCACTTCTTGCACGTCAGCCGCTTCCAGCAGCTCCGGTCGTCATGCTTGATGGACCCACAGTGGGTGCACTTGCGCCTGGGGTAATCCTGATCAGCTCGAGCCGGAAAACTCTTCGACTGACCGGAACGCAGCCTGGACGGCTGACTGGCTTCTGCCGAGAAGAGGTACCGATACTGTTCCTCCTCAGACTCGCCCCCAGATCGCTGATACTCCTCTTCCGAGCTGGTCGCGTCTGACTCTCGGGCGACCATGCGGACGGCTCAGGCCATCCTGGTAGATGGCGGCCGGCCTCCTTGATCCGCGTTAAATCGGGACTTGAAACGGCCGGTTCCAACTGCCGCCTTGGGGCCTCGCTTCTTCGCCCTTAGGTACGTGCGCAACGTCAATTCCAGCTCCGTCGTATTCTTCAAACGCAGTAACGCCAGCTGGTCTGCCAGCTCCCGATCGTCCAACGTGCTGATGAAATGTTCCACGTGTTCACGGGCGGCTTCCGACCGGCTGGCATCTTCTTTAACGGGAATATCCGCTCTCATGCCAGCGACATTTAGGCGATGAAGATACTCCAGGGGGGTCTCATCAGCTCGCTTCTTGGTGTGGAAATATTGTCGCGCCGCTGACATTCAAGCTCCGCAGTATTGTTCCTCGAACGCACCGGCCAATCCCCTCCAATTTCCTCGGGTTTCCCGGCTGAGCTGTTGGATCCAGTGTTTCGCTGGGCCCTTCATCAAATCCCCGAAGATCAGGCATTTCTCATAGTCCGACGTCCGGTCTCTGAGAAATGCCGACTTCGTCTTGCTCAACCATCCTCGGGCCTGGTCTCGTCCGTGTCGCGTCCGGTGAAGTCTTTCAGCTCGGACGTGGCCGACATTCGCACCCTCGTGATCGCTCCCGAATCCGCGTCAAACGCCTGGACCGAGGCCATATGGGCTCGGCGGGCCATCCCCAGATCCAAGTCATCCGGATCGTAATGGTACTTGGCCGACCTGACGGATTCCATATCCACGTCGCTGAGAGACAGCTTCCTGTTCGTTGGCCGACGTCCGGTCCGGCGACCTGTCTGGCGGCTCGGCGGGGCGGCATGCGGTTCACTTTGCTTGGACTGCACCGACTCCATGTCTTCATCACTCGGCTCCCTCGCATAGTACTGGACTGGTCCGGGGGCCTGTGTTCCACGACGAGCCGGCTGGTCCGGTGACTTCGGACAGCCGCGGCTGGCGCTCAGCCGACGCTGCTCTTCCAAGTATCGCTCCATCATCGCCGAGAACATGTTTTGCAGGTGATCCGGCACCTGAGGGGCGACTTGGGGGGCGACTTGAGGGGCGGCCTGAGGGGCGGCCGGGCTGCTAGATTGATATTCCTTCTTAATCTGCCCATCCGCGTCTTCGTCTTCCTCCTTCGGTTCTGGATCCGCCGTCGCTGTCCGCCAGGCCTGTACGCTGTACTGGCCGGCGTTCTCCCGCTCGGGCGTACCCGGATCCTCACGTCCTCCAAGTCTCATGGCTGTCGCCACACGCGCTGCTCCCCTTGGGCCAAGCATCATGCGAGTGATACCCACTGATGAATCAGATGAGTCTGCTTCCGAAGGGGCAGACTCGTACTGCGAAGAGCCTGAGTGTATCCCGGCCGGTTTGCTTGTCGCCGGCGGCGTGGACGGCGCCACTCCAGTCGTAGCTGTCATCTTTTTCGACAGCGGCGAGCAACCCACTAGCGGTACCAAGTGGTCGTGCAGGGCGCTGGACGCCTCCTTCAACTTGTCCATCTTCAGATCAAACAACTCGTTCGGATCAAACACGCCGGTGTTAATGCCGGCTTGTTTGAGTTGATCGAATAGTCCTCTAATAAGGGACACGTGGCCGTCTGAGAGAGTTGGGGGAGAGACGGGACCTTTCAATCCGCCTATGATCTTCGGCCGTGTTATTTTTAGTACCTTATCCGTCCGCAAGAATTGCCCCAACTCGTGAAGATGGAAAGCACGCTCCAAGTCGATATCCGTCGATAGGCCGTCCTGCTTCTCTTCTTCCTCTTCGAAGCGCGGTTTGTCTTTGTAGGTCGGATAATCCAATTCCTGCCAATCCGGTTTCTTTAGGGGTAGGGGGGCCAGATCGCGACTTGGTCCCGATCCGGCCGGCTTCCCACTCCGGTCGTATCCGACTTCCGCTTTTTCTTCCTTTATTTTTTCTTTTATATCCATAATATGCATTTGTTCGTTAGGATCATGGTCGGAACCATGATCCTTCCTCGGACTATGGCGACTTGCACCATAGTCCGATCCGGCTCCATCCGTGTAGCGGCTGGCACTGCAGTAAGTAGTACCGTAATCCGCCCCCGGCGGAGCCTCTAGGGGAGTAACTTATTCTTTAATGTCAACCTCGAACTCCCCCAATCCGAGGCGACCATCGCATCCTTCCATCTTCAGCAGCATTGGGGGCGATATGCCTTCCCCAAATGCACCCGACACAACATCGTCAACAAATTTGACAGGTTTAGGTCTTTCGCCCGCTAGGGACTCGCGGTGATATCCAGGGTCACCAAGAGATCCGGGCACGCGCACCATTGTGGTGTAGTCGCTCTCAGAAAATCTTCCTGAGACGCGAACACCCACGGGGGTCCCAGACGACTGACTACCGGAGGGGGTACTCCGTCCATCCGAGTCATGATCCGATCCGGCTTGAGGCCGGCTGGATCGGTCGCTTCCATCCGCTTGATCGCGACTGCTCGAATGTTGCATGTTGAAAGCTCACCTTGTGTACCCGTCAGTACTGGGTGGTTAGCTCTCTTGATGGACCCTAGGGCGAAAAGTGTAAATCCGTCCAATAGGGAGATGAAGGTTAGGACTAGGGGTAGCTCCTGGGCGGAAATCGTCACCGGGGAGCTCGTCTGGCAATACACTTGAACTTTGTATAGTGCCGGCTGGGCCGAGAATAGTCGATCGGCCAGCTAAACCAATAAGACACTTGAAGTTTGTATAGTGCCGGCTGGACCGAGAATAATCAATCGGCCAGCTAAACCAATAACAATGAAGGGCGAATCCAAATGTGTATATGAGGCAGATACAACTCCACACTCTTCCACAGAAGGCCAAAATGTCACCACTTCCCCAATACTTAATACCGTGTTCAAAACACGGGCGACTTGAGGTGAGTATACGAAGTCGCCGCGACTCCCGGTCAGGGGACTTCCGGTGGGTTAACTTAACCTTCCCCGGCAAACCAATAACAGCAAGAGGGGACCTTGTTAGCCCTCTGCCGTGAACCAATAAAAGCGACTTGTGTCTAAGAAAGCGAAACGTATACTGATTTATCCTATATCCAATACTCCCTTTGTGTAACCTACCTCAAATAACACGTCTGACCAGTCATGTACCCTACCCAACGCAACCCGGCTAACTCCGACTTTGTGTACCAGCCCGGCCGGTACACCGAACCCATATGGTACCAGTCCGAATGCTACATTGTACCCGGCCGGCTCGGCCGGATAGCCACCCATCCGCGCCTCTCGGCCGCTGACGCTAGCAATCCCTTGGCAGTCTCTCCTACGATCCAGGTGCATACTCTTTCCACTAGAACAATACTCTTCTCTCAGGCTCCCTTCTCTCCATCCTTACGAACATATCTGCCATCTTGGCCGTCCGCCATCCGCGCTTCGGCCGTCAAACCTCCATAGTCCTTCCGTCTGCTCAGTCCGCTTATCCGACTATCCTCGCCCCTTGTCAGGTCCGCCGTCTTGGTTTCCAGCCAGGCACCGCCCGACCGCCTACAAGGGTGCCTGGCAGTCCCAAATTACATCTTATTCCTGGCCGGTCTGGGCATCCGGCTTAGGGTAACATTTCAGCCAATCCGGTGCGGGCATCCATCATCATTAGTCCGTTAACTTCTGGAGCACTTCACCACAAATAGGATCAGTTGTACCACTTAGTGTACGCATAATTAGCAATAGTTAATGTCCTAATTAAGCACTTAATAGAGGAAAAGTAAATTTACAACAGGCGGCCCAGAATGGCTCCGGGGACTCGGCTGGGTGTAAAGATGGGAGATAAAAAAAAATAAACACCGGTTACCTTGGGAGTTAGTGCCCCGCACTACTCCTTGCCATTTTCCATACCGCACACCATATATATTATGTTAGACTCTAAGTATACTAAATATCGTACCTTTTCGCATGTTCTGATCCACAGCGGGTCGTCGCATTTATGCCGTTTTCAACAGTACTCTCCCTAGTTATTACGTTGTAGTATACGCTATTAGCCAACATGGACGCAAAAAATGCAGATGCAAAGCTTCTTCTTCATCACCGGGGCGACCTGACAGAGAAAACGACATTATTGATCAACTTCTTTTCCGATTTTGGCCTCAATAAACCACGGGATCTGTCAGGACAAAAACTCGGTCACGGAAAGAAAGAACGACAAAAATCGCCTTAACGGACAAACCAACTGCGCATACACAACACAAATGTATTACGATATACACACAGCGCATATGAATATCACGAGAATTACACATTTTGGGTTTCAGTTTCTCCAAAAGCACTCTCTTGCGTGCTTCCGTCAGAAAATGCTACTGGTAACGGTATAGGTGGAGTCCTCACATTATGGTCCGGATCAAAATTGATTGACAAGCAAATTCGTTAGCGCTTGCAAATTCTATTAAATACAAAGGTTTCCTATCATAGTTACGTTGAAAAGTTAAGTTATGTTTGTGGCTACATCAAAGGTAAAATATTGTCCGTACCGTTCTTTGAGGTGCCATCGCGGCTTGTCTTCAGCAAAATCCCAGTATTCATCACCAAAATACCAGTAAGACACGCCTTTATCATCAAATGGATCATCGACGAAAGCGACAGCTGTCCTACTCGCGCGGGGGCCTACTTCCGTCACCAGAACCTTGATTTGGACGGCGCCGCCATTCGGAAGTGTTGGCGGTACCGCGACGAGATCATAGCTGGGAAGCCGACGCAGAAGCGCTTGGAAGGAGGCGGTCGCAAGCCACTGTCTATTGGCATGGAGTCGCTTCTCTATGACGAGGTAATAGACAAGCGTCTCCGCAAGAAGAAGGTTACGCGGTCGTGGATTTGCGACATGGGAGAAACAATCTACGCGTCTCTCTGCAGTGAAGAAGACACGCCCAGGCCATTCACCGCTTCCACCCACTGGCTCGCCAGCTTCATGGCTCGTTTCGAGTTGTCGCTTCGCCATCACACCAACCTCACAGTGCTGACCGATGAGAAGGTCGCTCGCGCCGTCGTGTATATGCTGTTTCTTGGTGACGCCAAGACGCGCATGAACATGGAAATGACCGTTCACATGGACGAGACCGCTGCGTATATCGAGGATGCGACAACGCAGACCGTGGAGCAAACTGGTGCCCGTCACGTCGTCATTCGGTCAACTGTATATTGTGTGGGACTCAAAGCGCGCCCACATTTCCAAGGACGTGAAAGCCAAGTGTGCAAGATCTCCATGTGTGTTATTCCAGGGGGTTTTACCCCATACCTCCAAGCTGGTGATATTGCCATCTACCGTTCTTTCAAGGATATTCTGTGCGCCGAAATCAACGCGTGGAAGGAGTGCGACCAGGTGTCGTACACCAAGTTTGGCAACCCACGGTCATCGCCAGTGGAATCCGTGTGCGGATGAGTGCGCCGGGCGTGACGTGAGACAGAGACCGAAACAGTGGCGAACTCTATCGCCGCACCAGGCTTTACCAGCAGCGTCGATGACTGGCACATTGCTCGCCACGATGTTTATGACCAGAAGTTCATGGCGGCATGGTCCAACGGTATGAAGACACTGTGGAGGTTGATGACAGTGACGTTTTCAGTGTTCAAGAACTCTATGACTGCTTGGATGATATCAGCATTGTGTATGATGATGAGTAAGGACTGTTTCCCATTTTGAGTCCGTTTTGGACATATTTTTCATTTCTAATAATTAGAAAACCGGACTGTAATCGGACATTTCAATTACTCTTGCTGATAGGATTGAGTACTAGTACCTAAGGAGTTAGAATCAGACCAAAAAAATTGCTCACATTAACCCTCGTAATGACGACAAAACACCTCAAATAAATCCCTAAAAATTCCATTGCATAGAGAAAGGTGCTGCCAACGCAATAGTAAAAGTTGCACCAAAATTGGAGCTGTACAGTAGTTTTTCCGATACCTCATTTCTCCGTTCTTGACAAGAAGGTACTTTTTCTTTAGATCCATGCTAGACGCGGATGAAGCGCTTCATATGTGGACACAGCTCCGTGGATGATCCAATGAACATTCAATGAGTAGAAACCTCTACTATATGATTCCAATATTCTACTTGAGAGGCTGACTGAACCGTTCAGTTTGAACATATACAGTCACACCTCCTTAAGTTGTGCACTCACGAACCAGGAAAATTCGAGTGGTCCTGATATGGAAACGTCATCTTTGGGGGGGGGGGAGATACGGTAGCGTAAACTTCCAGTTTAGTGCGCTTAAATGGGAAAATAACCATTACTTTTGAATCGCAAAACTAATCGTAAATATGAGCACATGTCCGAATAGCTACGTTCACAAGCTATCAAAACCTCATTTTACCGATTTTTCGCGGTGATTGGCTGCTGTCAGGGACTGATTCAATCTAGAACTCAATTTAGCCTCCGTTCAGTTTAGTGCGCTGTAATAACTTGGTTTTTGTATTGGGTGGCTTGTGAGAATGTTTTTTTTTTACATAAACCTTTCCCTACCACGCTCCAGATCTCAAATATTTTATGATATGATAACATAATACGGTTGTAGAGGTATACAGTTTTGACACCCACCTTGTAAGGCCAAATCGAGTTGACGCCAAAAACATACCGAGAAAATAAAATCGTGAAGGGAACGGCAAGTTGATAGATTTGTCATTTTAGCCTATCAGTATTTATAAAGGGAGAAATTATCCCCACCGGAGTTTTTTTTATCCTCGGGATAATATACTAGTAGATTACAAATAGTGTGGACCACAATTTAATATTTGGCCCTGCTCTGTGAATCATTCTACAGTATCAGCTTCTATGCGGTGATGCAAAACATAAGGCTTCTTTTTAGACCCCCCTGCATTGATTGACTCTTCCCCAAGTACTAGTGAAGCAGCTACACTTATCATACATGCTCGTCAAATTTCTATCTTTGTTTAACGGCTTCGTTTCCCACCCTTTCAGAATTCGTCGTTACCTACTGATGAGAAGATGGTAATACATTCTTCTTTAAAGGCTCACGATGGTAAATTACCATTGGTAATAATAATAAAAACTCCGGTGGGGATAATAAAAACTCCGGTGGGGATAATGTCTCCCTTTATAAAAATCCCTGAGTCATTTATTGATTGGTAAAATATGACTGAAGCGCACTAAACTGATCGGAGGGCACTAAACTGAAAGTTTACGTTACTACTTCTAGTACTTTTGTGAAGTTTGAAGTACAGTACAATGATTGACAGTGAGTATATGCCAAAGGTTCTTTCGCTTCATATTTGCTGTGCATTTTCAGAACTAGAGACATGGAAAAAACTCATCCTGATATTTGGTGTCAGAAGGTTGTCAAAGCTCATTGCGCGAGGGGTAGATGGAGATATACCGACGCCGTCGGGCGAGGGTCCGATCCTTCTTTCCGTGGACAAGAAAATATGTCAACTTGTCACAGTCCCTTCTTCTGTATACAAAATGCCTTATATGCAATCGCAATATGATGAGTCTAACAGAGCAACTCATAGAGGCGATAAGGCTGACCAACAGCGCTATAAGTACGAGACGGGTTTACTGAATAGAAAATTCACTTTTTTTTCCACACTAGTACAGAATTACAACGATTGAAAAGTACACGGGAAAGCAGTCAAGCCGACATCTTGATTCAGAGCGCGCGCTTGCAGGATTTTCTGCGCTGTGCGTTGTTGATGCTCTTCTTCGCATACTGGCAACTAACGACCCACTTATGATAAAAGAAGAAGGCAGATATGTGGTGACCCGTACATTTAACAAAGCAAATATTTCAATTCAAAGTTTACCTCGTAAAAGAGCTTACAAGGTCATTTTTTTTGCGAAATTAGAGGACTGGTGTCAAGATTGGTGACCACTTATAAAATGACTCACGTAAAGGGGGAATGCGCTCGTCCATACCAAAATACAGTGTGTTGTTTGGTGCAGTCACTTGTGGATTCAGATACAAGATTGTGCCACGTAGGGAAGTTCTCATTGGGTGGTGTGACAGTAATACCGGTAATCGAACTGCGTTAAAGCCGTAGTCAGTTGGGCTTTTCACCTGTGTTAGGGGCTCCTCCGTCGTTCCATTATCAAGATTTATGTAGTTTGGTCTGGCAGCAGAGCTTTTTGGAGCGCCATGGACGTTTGATCGAAGAGATACCGGCATATGATGTCTTCGCTAGTGACATGTTTGACGAAGCAGGTTTGATCTTCCATTTTTAAAAAAAACATACTAACTAATCATCAAAAGCATCACCCACAGTGAGAGTCCTTTGATTTTCCAGACTAGTAGCTAAGTAATTCAAGATTTGCCGCTAGGCAAGAGAGAAATTAAAAAAAAACAACACTTTCATATTATTTTTTTCACTACGTAGACTCCGTTATATGTAAATGTTGGCTCCTGTCATTCGGAATCGAGCCCGCGGTCATCCTCTCACTATCCCTCGCGGTCCAAGCATTCGCAATCGTGCCCCATTCAAAAGAAGAAAAAAGGCCGGCGTCATGCTTGGTCTGTCCACGTAGCAACACATTAAATCTCTTCGTAGCTACACCGCTGCGTCGTCATGTCCTTATTTTTCTCCACTCAGTTATACGCCTTCCCGTACACTGATTATAAACTCAACTCCATTTTTTCTCCATCGCATGCGAGCGCAAGTTGCGTGCAGCTCATCTTGTTCCCGTTACCGGTGAGGTTACCTGCTCTCGGCTCCCCACCTTAAGCCCGTATTTTGGGCCCGAGTATAGGTATATGACTCACAAAGAAGTAGGTAACCCCCCGCACCAATCCATAGGTCGACGACGACGCATGCACAACCTGAGAGCTTGTATAATCTGCCACGCCGGAGACAACACCGAGTACCGACCCTGACGCGTACGCTACCTTGTTCGTCGTATATTTGGTTGCTCGAACAGCCGTGTTGCCCGTCTTGCTGGCTACCGACGAGACCGCATGCACTGCTTTGTTCTTGGTCCTGACCGCCAATTGTTGGCCTTCATAAAGCTTCGTGAAGGCCACCGATATCGTCGCATCCACCTTGTTGTCCACTGAGTTGAGAACAGGCACCACCAACGACTGGTCAACGTCGTAAAGCGTTTTACCCGAAACCGTGGCGAGCACTGTGTTGACGGTGGCTTCACCTAGGCGGGCAAACGGCTTGACGATGCGGAAGCTTGTTGTGTAGTCGTACACGTTCTTGGTCGTATCATAATAATACGAAGCGCGCATGAACCACGGTCGATGCGTTCCAGAAGATGTCAAACTAGTCGACTTCTGATCGGTTGCCGTCCATTCTGCGCTCAGCTTGAGATGCATATTTTTGACATCCCCTGACGAGCCACTCTTGAAGCTTAACGATCGGTCATGAAAGCCCTTCATAAACTCCTGCAAAGCCCACTTATCCGAGACTAGAGGCTTCTTCTGCTGTCCCTGAAGCACTTCAATCGTGACTTCCTCAGATTCTGCAATCTTGTGCAACTTGCTGTCGTCATCATCAATGATTACGGAAGTTAGTTTCATTTGGGTAAACCACACAATAATCAGACGTGACCACGTACAAATTAAGACTTTCGTCGATGGTTTGACCGAACCCCGCTCCTTTAGAAGTGCTGCGATCGTAGCCACCGACAGTCAGCCGGATTCTGTATTGGTTATTCGACTTGTCCTCATCACCATCAAGTCTATGGACTGCAAGAAAACAATGCAACACGGCAAGTCAGTGTGTTAGTCAGGAACAATAGCGAAGCGAAAGAGAGCAGCGCTCGCGCACCCTTCACGGCAAGTGTCCCAGACACTACCATCTTCGACAATTGGAAAGACTTGGCGCTTATTCGGCCAATTGAATAATGAAGGAACAGCTCCAAATGGATAATGAATGAACAGGTCCCGTTAGCTTTTTGCCCGAGCTCTTGTGCCTATTGCTTTGCACCCTCTCGCTCGAAATAGATGGGCACGCGCCGCGTCTCTTCTTCACCTTTTCTGACTTGACTTCACTATTCAACTGATAGACACCTTGAGACCTCGGTTGGCTCCAGTCAGCAACGGACTTCTTTGCGGCCCCTTCAATTTTAAGTGGGAGAGGGAGCGCCTGAAAGGTCTACTAGCTAAACAGCTCCTCTGGCACTTTCCAGGCTCGACTAGTGTCTCACGTACGCGTTTCACTACGACGGCTGAGAGGGAATTCTGGCAGTTAATTCTGATGGGGCCAGAACCAAAAAAGTATCCGACGCGTTCGCCCTTTTTCTGTGCGCGTGACAAAAAAGTTTGATTTACATTTCTTGCGTCGGGCGTGTCATTCTGCCTCGTTCATGTACTTCACTAAAGCAAGAAGGATACTTTTACGCGACATCGACAAAACTGTTTCCTCCGTTGAGAAATATTGCGTTAATGTAGTAGCTCCCACTTGGAAATCCATTGCCTAATCAGCGCAACTGCCATTTGCACGTCAAAAATCTCTCCGCAACTTTTGAATCGCCGTGCCATATTGCATATTCCTTGCAGAGTAAGTGCAGTTGCTCGGCCTGGCGCTGGTCTCTTCAGCATTCATGCTGTCCAGTGGCTTCGTTTCAGTACATGTATTATAATTCGTTGCTAGATCTCAGCTGCTTCGCACTGGATATGTGATCGCCAATCAGCTTGACTGTCGATTGATTTGTGGCAGAAACGACCACCGTGAAGTGCTCAAGTTCTTGAAGCAATGTGCTGCTTATGACTTTCCAGTTGGTGATGCTCGTCGCACGCGTCAGTGTAGAATTTGGCAATAGGGTGGACCTCAACACAATTGCGTTGTGGGTGGACTATACTGATATTGCCACCTTACCGTTATGGACTCATCTGCCATGCTAGCAAGCCATTTATTTATGTAAACTGTAGCCGCATTAATATACTAACGGTAGTCTGGTTTGTTATTACTACCCTTTCACTGAGTACGAGAAAGCTAACGAAAGGCAGCGTCCCCAAGTACATTTAGCGGTCACGGTTAGTCCGAAAAAATGCGGTAGAGACACTTCAGGACAGTGGAGCTGTTCATTGATGATGCGCAACGGTGATGCGCCGCAACTACTGTAAAGCTAAATGATGCTTGCAAGCAACAAAGTTGTAATAAAAATAAACCAAGACAATTTCGCTGCATGAGCTGCTTGCTTAGCACTACATGATCATGATAATGTAGTATTAATATGTACTTCGTAGTGGTTACCATTAATTGAAGTGCGTGCAAGTTGCTAAAGCTCCACTGATGATGCACCGTAGACTGGAGGCTGACGAGTATGGTCAATAACCATGGAGGCATACAGTAGCAGTACTGGTAACTCAGTCACCGCCGCCAGTTTGACAAAGATGCACGGTGCATCACGTTTGTTTCTTGAATCTATGGAATCTTCACTTTTCTGCCCCTCTCTGCCCTTATGAATGGCGTCATTTTCCATTTTTTCTGTTTTCTCCCAAAGAAAAAGTAAACGAACCCTCAACATTAACTAAAGTCCAGTTAAGATGCCGACATCGGGAACCCTTGAAATCAAAGTACATGGCATTGAAGCCACTTTTGAGGACGAGGAACTTGCTGCCAAGAAGCTCGCGGTGCGTTTTGCCGTGGGCACGGTGCAGCAAACAACCACATTCAAGCAACATGACACTTTGATCGATGAAGTGGTGACACTACGTTTGCACGAGGTGGTGGCTGACGCGAAGCTGACCATCGAAGTGCTGCATGAGAAGAGCAAGAGACCCATCGTGAGCACACAAAAGCCATTGGCGGAGTTCCAGAACGACCCGAAAGAACTCAAGACAACGTTCACTTTTGGCCGCAAAGCGGCGCCTAGCACGGCGCTTCTTTCGTACAGTGCAAAGTGGGAGTCAAGTGAAAAGACGTTGGCTACATTGGATACACAGCGACCATGGTTCATGCGCGTGTCGTACTACTATGATACATCCAAGCATATTTACAATTACACTACCGGATTTCGTGTTGTGGCGCCATTTGCTCGCCTTGGAGAGACTACGGCGAATACGGTGGTCGAAAAGGTGAGTGGCAAGACGCTGCACGAGATTGACGAGGCTTGGGTCGGACCTGGCCTTAATGCTCTGGACGACAAGGTGGATGCTACAATCTCGTCTGTGGCGACGACATTGTATTCTAGTCAGCAGTACGCTCTTAAGAAGAAGGACGAGGCTGTGGGTGTAGCCTCGTGCGTTGCGAAAAAGACGACAGATACCGTGTCGAGTGCTGTGGGTGCTACTGTCCACACGGCCGCTAGTGTCAAGGACTATACGACGGAAAAAGTAGTGTCTGCCACATCAAGTGTTTATGATACGGTGGCATGTGTGGCGGACTATACTAAAACGCAAGTGGTGCACGCCTCGTCATCGACATATGGTACTGTGAAGGGCGTCACGGTTACGGCATTGAGTTACGTGCCTGTGATTGGTCCCAGAATTGCTGCGGCGTAAACGTGAATGAGAGAGGGGAGATGGACGACAGCATTGACCTGCCGCATCTCGTCATTTGATGTTAAAAAGGAGTGCCGAGTTTCTGAGCAGCACTCGAGAGCTTCCGAAGGACAGGGAAGTAGCGTGGTAGTTATAACTTTGCACAAAGATGACACATAAACAACAATCCTGCTAACGCTTTTACATCGTGTTGAAGTTATTCTTTCTCGCGATGTACTTGAATATGATACTCTTTAAGCTGCTCAGGTAACACGGGGCCTGGCGCATTCGTCATGAGCTCATTGCCCGTGGACGATTTCGGGAAAGCAATCACTTCACGCAAACTAGGCGCTCCACACAAAATCGCGACAAGACGGTCAAGACCCAAAGCAATACCGCCGTGAGGAGGAGCTCCGTGACTCAGGGCTTGAAGCAGATGCTCAAAACTCTGGCGCTGCAGCGTCGGGAGCTCCAAAATATCTTCAAAAACGGCTTGTTGCAACTTTGCCTGATGGATACGAATGGATCCTCCACCCAACTCCCAGCCATTGCAGACGATATCATAGTGTTGGGCAGTGAGTTTCAGCAGTTTCTCGACTATTTCCGGATCTTCTAGCAAACTTTTGTCACTATTTCGTGCAGCAGCTGTCAAAATCTCTTTCAAAATCACAGCGTGGTCAGCACGCGGGGCGGTGAAAGGGTGGTGTGTCGCTGATAAAGACACTTTGTCTTTATTCTCCACGCTACTCTCATCATCATCCTCACTGCGCGTGAACATGGGAAAGTCAATTACCCACAAGTGATTAAAGTTGCACGGGTCCAACTCCGCTTGCAAGAATCCTTTTGCGTGCAACAACTGCGCCGAATGGGTACGAAGACGTCCCAGCAACGTGTTTACGTCATCATATGTACCGACAGCAAAAATCAAAATGTCGCCCTCTTCAGCGTCCAGACGTTCATTAAGCTGTTTTATCTCGGAAGGTCCGAGTTTCTTTGCCAACGAAGACTTCCACTGTTTTCCACTCTCGACTTTAACAACAAACACATTGACGGTGCTAGACGCGCGCTTGGCTACCTTTTCTAAATCATCAATCTCCTTTCGTGTAAATCCACGACTTGCAAGGGATTTCACATTAATAGCACGAATTACAGTCCGTTTGCTTGAATTCTTCGCGTGGCAAGTATCTCGTACTGCACTAAACGAGGCAAACTCGCATCCATGCAATATATCATGCACATCTTGAAGCTCAATTGCGTAACGCGTGTCTGGTTTGTCCACACCAAAGCGATGCATTGCCTCATCAAAGGTCATGCAGGGAAACGGTCGATCGGGTAGCTCCTTGCCAGCCGCTTTCCAAATCTTCTTTATCAAACGTTCTATTAAGTGCATCACATCTTCCCGAGTAACAAACGACATTTCTAAATCGATCTGCGTAAATTCTGGCTGACGATCCGCGCGTCCACCTTCATCTCGATAACATCTTGCAAACTGAAAGTATTTATCTACACCCCCTACCATCAATAACTGCTTATACTGTTGAGGACTCTGTGTCAACGCATAGAAGAGCCCTTCATTCCGGGTTGGCACAAGGAATTCTCGAGCACCTTCTGGAGTGCTTTTAAACAGTGTCGGGGTCTCTATCTCTAAAAAACCTTCCGAGCATAAAAAGTTTCGTGCAGCGAGTGAAATCTGCGAGCGTATCACCAGATTTTGCTGCAACGCAGGACGACGCAGGTCCAAGTACCGATGACGTAATCTCGTATCCTCATTCACTCCTTCAGAACCTGTCGACACTTGGATGGGCAAGTTTTCACATGAATTCAACTCGGTCATCTTTTCCACAACCACTTCCACAGTTCCTGTAGCCATGCTATCGTTGCACATTTTCAATGGTCGAGCACGCACAATACCCGAAACTTGCACGACGGACTCAAGACGAATCATTTTCATCACATGATCTGAAATGGTACAGGTGGGGATGGATGCGAAATAAGTTTACGTAACAGCTATTTTTATAACAGAGCTGGCCACGAACCTGCTGATTCGATAAAATCCTTCTTCAGCACAAGTTGGGTAATACCATAACGATCACGTAAGGTCAGGAATGAGATAGGACCAAATGGACGAACGGCATCGATCCAACCACTTAAAGTCACGCGTTGTCCTTCGTGAAGCTCTTTGCGGAGCTCTCCACATGAATGCGTTCGATACGAGCTGAACGTCCGTGTTACAGCCAATGAAAGCTTGGAAGCAGCACGATGCAGCCTACATTGTCACCGATAGAATACAGAATGGGACACCTTAACATTATTGCGATAGGTGGGTGGGTACATGTGTGGTCGTACATGCAATACTTGCGAAACATAGCGTTAAATGGTGAAAGACAAGTTGTTCATGTGGTACACATTAAAAATAAAAATGTAGTCATACCAGTCATTCATGATATGGTAGGAACAGGTGTGTTCATAGCGGCGGCCCAGGGCGTCGTAGTCACAGTGCGCAACAAGACAGTTTTTGTACTACCTACAAATGCTTCAGACACACAGAAGTTGCTGCGATTTGAGGTGTTGCAAGATGTGGCAGAAGTTCCAGAGATCGTTGACGATGACGACGAGCCCAAGAAGAAGAAACAGGCTACGCAACCTACACCGCCCGCCAATCGCATTACAAACGTCGAGTTGTTTCATCCACAAGACTCGGATCTATTAGCGCTTCTTCTTCTCGTAGATGAACGACGGCTGGTACATTATGAACTCAATCTGGCAGCCGAGACGCTGGTACTCAAAACGTCGCGTTCGGTGCCTCGAAGTGCTGCGTGTATGACAGTGGGGCACTTAAAATTGGACAATGGAGACGTTAAGTACGCAGTTATTGTGGGTCAAAAGACGGGCGATGTTGTGGCTATGCCATTTCCGGACTTAGACCGGGATCTTAAGACTTTGCTGGGACACACTACCTCGATGGTCACGCACGTCTCGGTAAACTGCGATTCATCACTTTTACTTTCAGCCGATCGAGATGAAAAGTTGCGTGTGTCGAGGTTTCCAAACACTGCAATCATTGAAAGCTACTGCTTGGGTCATGCTGCTAGTCTGACCAAGGTCGCATGCAGCACAGTCACACCGGAACTTGTCGTGTCAACATCGATGGACAACACGCTAAAGCTTTGGGATATGACGACTGGTAAACTTCTAGCGTCCGATGTACTACTTCCAGGCGTGGAAGTATCCCTATTAGAACCTCTAGATGAGGAAGCCGACGATGACGATGATGGTCGCAAAGCAGCAAAGAGCCTACTGAATGTGTCGCTGACCATTTGCCCCAAGACAAACACCGTCGTCGTGCTGGTAAACAACCAGCACGTGCGATTCTTTGCAATTACCGCTCGGACTTTAAGAGAAGTAAACATTCCTCCTGAGGATGTGCAGCTGCTGCTAGCGAACGAGCCCTGTGAAGTTTTCTTCACTCAGAACGAAATCATTGCGGTATCGTACAAGAAGAAGCCATTTTTACAGTTATTTTCCATCTCAAAGGAGGACATTCCAAGGTTAGTACCACTTGACGCTGCTATTGATGCGTTCAAGGACTTCCGAAGCGCTGCCGCGATGATTGGTACGTATTCAAATTGTATATTGATCTCACTTACTCTTGCTCGATCTCACGAAATATGACTTGTTTTTAGAATTAGTTGATGACGAAATGAAAGCCTTAGACATACTACAAGATGGTTTAAAAAAGAAGAAAGCTCGTACTGGCGAATGGAACAAGAAGGTGTCAGGTGTTTAATCAAAAACAAAAAAGAACTTTTTTCTGGGTAAGGCAACTTCGTACTTAAACGAAAATCACCCAATTTTGCTTGCTCCCTTCGTGTTCTTAAGTTAGGAAACTTACGCCTTCTGTTACTACTAGGTAGTCTAATTTTTAGAGGTCCGAGCACTTTTCACCTCCAGATACGCCCACTTGATCCACGGCAACAATGCCTCGACGTCCTTTGTTTCGACGGTCGCCCCACACCAAATCCGCAGTCCAGGCGGAGCGTCTGCATACGACCCTATATCGTACGCAACCTGCTCGCGCTCGAGCAATCCTTGCATTTGTTTCACCTCTTCTCTCGAGAACCCATCGATTCGTAAACACACGGACGTGCTAGAACGAATCGTCTTGTCGGCTGCCAGAAATTTAAACCACCGCGCGTTCTCGGCGGCAAAGTCCTCGACTACTTTTAAATTGCGCTGGGAAATGGCAATGAGACCGTCGAGACCGCCCACGCTCTCCGCCCAACGCAGAGCATCCAGGTAATCTTCCACACACAGCAAGGACGGTGTATTGATCGTGCTGCCTTCGAAAATACCATTCAAAAGCTTACCAGTCGTGGCATCCGTCATGCGAAAGATCTTGGGAAGCGGGCGGTTGGCCGGTCGAAACGTTTCTAACCGTTCCACAGCGCGCGGACTTAAGACAATGACACCGTGACCACCTTCCCCCCCGAGTACTTTTTGCCAGCTAAACGTACACACATCAATCTTAAGCCACGGCATCTCCATGGCAAAGGCAGCTGACGTGGCGTCATTAAAGATGAGACCTTGGCGATCGCTTGCAATCCAATCAGCATTTGGCACACGGACACCACTGGTCGTGCCATTCCACGTAAAAACCACGTCGTGGTCACAATTCACTTGCGAAAGATCGGGAAGCTCCCCAAACGATGCACAAAACTCTCTTACATTCTTTAGCTCAAGCTCCGTCGTCACATCTCGAAACCAAAGCTTCCCAAACGACTCCCAGTAGCATACATCAACTGGACGCTCCCCCAACATGGACCACATGGCCATTTCGAACGCACCCGTGTCGGAAGCTGGCACGATCCCTAGACGATACGTGTCGGGTATCTTTAAAATCTTCTTCGAACGAATGATAGCTTCTTCAAGTAAGCTTTTGCCCAGCTTAGAGCGATGGCTACGGCCCAGCGCAATGTCTGGGAGCGACGAAAGTGCATATCCTGGGCGTTTCTTGCAAGGTCCAGAGCCAAAATTTGGCGACGAGGGTTTTTACACGTGGTTTTGGATGGTGGAGAATCGCAACTTCCGTCTCTTTCTGCGCAGGATCAACGTCGTGTTCGATAGCGTTGGAAAGGGGCTTAAAAAACTCGTTCCATAGACCACCAGGACGCGTCGTGTCGAGCTCCAGCAGGTTCACGCGACGAAGATTCGTCAGCAAGCCGAGCGCTTCCAGCTCTTCGATCACAGCGTCTGGAATGGCTTCATCGACATTAAGCACACCAACAGCAGCAGCGCCAAGCTTTTCACGTGCAAGACCAAAGCAGCCAATATTAATCTGATGCTTGGCAAGCACGGACGTCACATTATGCAACACGCCAGGCTGGTCCGTGTTGTTAAACAAGAGCATGGATCCACTCGGGATCGCGTCCATGGGGAGCTCATCAAACGATACAAAACGCAGGTGGTTTTGCCCAAACACGGTCCCGGTAATCTTTCGAACAGTCCCATTTTCTTTCTCAAAAATGACAGAAAGTTGGTCCGAAAAGCTACTACCCGACGCCTCGTCGTGCTTGTGTTCGACCGTCTGGATACCCATGATCTCGGCAAGCTGCTTGGCATTGGAAAGCGATACTTCCTCTTCCAGCACCTGTGAAAGTAACCCTTTTAAAACACATTTCACCAAGTGCCCTGAAAGCTCGGAAGACGTCACTTTTGGTCCCTCTGCGACGACTAGCACACGCTTGAGACGATTTTCATCCAGCAATTGGGCTTGCATACTTCCAAGCTTTTCCGCTAGTGACAACAAAGGTGGTAGTTCTTCACGTCGACTAAAATCAATATTCGGTGCATTTAGTACACCCTTAAACGCCTTGCCCGCGAGAGCATCGTTGACTTTGTAGGCCATGTCACGCGCTACTTTTTCCTGTGCTTCCATTGTCAGAGCACCAATGTGGGGTGTCACAAGTACCTTTTTGTGCTCGACAAGTTGCTTCCACGTATCCGACGATGGGGGATAAATATCAAACGCTGCGCCCGCGACTTTTCCACTCTCCATGGCCTCTAGTAGTGCCACGTGATCAATCAAACCAGCACGTGCTCCATTTATGAGCTTGACACCTTCCTTGCACAGTGCTAAGCGCTTGGCATTGACTAAATGCTTGGTATTGGCAGTAAGTGGTACATGTAACGAGATGTAGTCGCTTCGGGAGAATAGTTCGTTCAATGTCACGGGCTCAATCCCGTGCGTCTTGGCACTTGCATCGGATAGAATCGAATCGTAGCCAATGACATTCATCCCAAAAGCATTGCAACGTGTTGCCACTTCGCGACCAATACGGCCAAGACCAACAATCCCAAGCGTCTTGCCATGAATCTCCGAGTGGCGAACGACCGTTTTCAAAGCATCAACGTGATCGATCTGAGAGACGGAAGAAATGAGTCCTACAGTGAGCTCCGCGGCCGAAATCGTGTTGCCATAGGGCGTGTTGATGACCAAGACACCCTGCTTCGTTGCGTTTACCATATCAATGTTATCAACGCCCGTACCAGCGCGGCCTATTAGTTTCAATTGGTTGGCAGCATCCAATACTTGACGATCCACGTTCGAGTCGGATCGGATAATTAACACGTCGCAATCTGACACCTGATCCACCAACTCAGCGTGCGAGAGGCCCACTGAACTGCACGTGACGTCATGACCAGCAGCTCGCAGCAGATCAGGACAAATGGAATCAATTGGATCGCTGCACAATATACGCGCCATCATAGACGGAGAGTGATGAATGTGACGCCTAGTCAGCATCTCGCGCTGAAACAAGCGAGATCCCCGCGTCCACACGGCTCGGCGTAGCATTTTGGCAATTTATCAAAAACTCTACAAAAAACGTACTTCTACACCCTAGCCCTTTAACATCGCGATCATAAATGTAACTTACCGTACATACAGTACTTCACAAAAAAACACCACTCCAACGGGTTGGAAGCCACGCTAATGATGATAATCCTGGGTATGACACAAACTTGGTAGTCTGTATGTGCACAGCCCACCGATCCGAGTCCGACCAGGTCAGACGACCATACGACTAAGGCAAAGGTGGCATATGGAATGTTAAAGGTCAAAATGGCAACCACACCGGTATTGAAATATTTTGATCCTGTGCATGTACCGGTGGTCATAGCTTCCCTAGTACAGGATCATGATGGCATATACTGCCCTGTAATGGTTCACCAGTCGGGCCCTGAAGACAATTGAAGTGAACTGGACAAGGAAGTTTTGGCCCTGTTACGTATCTTGGACGTGTGTTATACGATGTGGATATCCTGGCCGATTAAGGTGCTGTTGAGGCGGTCTACCCTGTCTTGGCTCCTCACAGCTAATGGAATTGATGGTCCGCTGGGTAGATGGGCTGCACTATTGTCCCAGTGGTTGTTGGAAGTTTTTAAGTGCGCCAAGGAGAAGAAGAGATAATAGGGACCTAAACGGACAGCATCACACCGAGGGAGGGGGTGGCGTTGATTGCAATAGCCCCTAGGAAACAGCCGCGTCAGTCGATCACACTTCCGCAACATAGTTTAGTCTCGACATTCTGAGAGTAAGGCAATGCATAATTGCTAGCCTGAAGGGTGTAGGTATCAGTGAGTGTGCGTAACCGCCGCCGACTGTAGGTCGTACAGAAGAATTGATGGTGTTAAGTTTCGATGGGTCAGATGGTGTCAAGATGGGAGTAGTGTAATGGGGTAACATTACATAAGTGATATTTAGGTTTAATTATCACAGTCAATTTCAGACTTACTGTCTGGAATGTGAATATTGGATTATAAGCTCTAGAAAGTCCGATACGGATGTAAATACCGAATCCAAGAGGGGATCTAATACTGTAATAAGAGTATTATTATATCAGTTTTACATTACATGTTTGTAGAATTATTATTATTGTCATTAACTCAATATATTTCACTCTTAAACTAACCTTCTTTCAGCCACGTGTCCGAAATATATACAGCTTGTAGTACTCTCACTTCTGACACCGTGGAAAATCTATTACCTAATTCACATTTATACAAACGTATTTTAACAGGCTCTAATATATCAACACAGCTCATGTACATGTATTCTAGGCGCCAATTTCGCAGGCCATCACCACCAAACATGGGACGGTGGATGACCACCGGGCAGAAGCGCGTGCTAATTCAGAAAAGCAAGGAAAACTGCGTTTGTAAATGCTTTATCTCTAATTACAGATCAAAAAGCGATGAACAATAATTGTGGCACTCATCACATTTCTTTCACGATATCTGCGTACGTGTAAAATCGTTTCTTATGGCACTGCGAGATCGTAACGAGAACATTTGAATACTTCGACTGGAGTCAAAAGTTGACTTGGACCATCCCAATCCTGGCGCGTTTTACACGAGCGCCTTGCATGCAGTAGAGCCTTTTCCAGCTTCTGAATGTGATTCCGAAGATAATTCAAGTTCTTGTTATGATGCTGAGACAAAAGCTGAAAACGTAGCAGATTAATCACTTTCGTCGATTTGTCATCAAAAAGGAAAGCATGGAAGGATGAACTTGAATTGCTCTCGTCATGCATGCGCTCAAACGCTTCAATTTGTGCATGCAGTCGAATAGTTTCCTACTTCTGATCATCAATTTATTCTCATGCAAATTGTAGAGATGCGTCATTGTTTGATGCCGAGTCAACCTGTTGCAACTTTTGTGGACTCTCCAGGCTACCGGCTTGCTCTAAAAAATCTTTCCGTTGCACCAATTGAAGTTATTTGGCTGTTGGGAATCACACGCTCCAGCGCAAACTTGATACGAATTTATTTGCAGCATTACACATATCAAAATCAGTCTAAAATGACGATAGACAACTAAGTTGTCCACCAACAAACAAAAATATTTAATGAAAAATGCCTTGCAAAAACTGATCCAACATATCAACTATACCGATCATTTAAGCCGACTCATCCGATCTTCGCACACTTGAATCACGACTTGAAATAAATCGCTGCTCTCTACTCGTCGACTGCGACTTTTTCTCAATCCTTTAGACGCAGCTAGACTAGAAGTCTTTGATTCTAAATATTTTGTAATTTGCTTCAGCAGTTGTAGCAAAAGGTCACGTTTGTGATCTTCTGATGATAAGGAGGCATCTCTTGATATCTTAGAATTGGAAAACTCTACAACATTTTCCAGTATTGGGCTCTGATTGTCTTCAATACGCGACGAGCGCAATGAAGCACCGACTTGCGTCTCCATCGAAAAAAAGAAGATTGTTTTTATTTCTTCGCTTAGAAATACGACTGATTAATGACGTGTCTTGAAACGTTTGCATCTTGATCTTTTAGTACAATTCAATGCCACTGATCTCGCTCGTGCCTTCCAATGGATCGGGTAGCGTACACGCGCGCAGGTTCAGGAGCCACCCAAGCCTGGCACCGTCATTGACGTCGTGCTCATCGTCCATCGACTCCAGCCTCCGCGCTTCTTCCTCTTGCTTGAGTAGCTCTGGTAATAAATGGAACCCCAACTTGCGGTCCAAGTCATCACTTCTTGAAACGCCAACGTCTTCTCTGGCGTCATTTCACGCCCAGAACGCGACCGAACAGCATTCGCACGTGCACCTTGGGAGTTTCCAGCCCACGCAGACCGACCTCTAAATTAGAAATGATAAGCTCTAATTTTTAATAGAATGCCGACAATTCTGCACCAGTGATGGACTGGTGGTAAAGGCCACAACCAGTCGCGGACTCTATTTTTGAAACTCTAAAATAGAGAGCTACAAGCCACAATACATGTAATACAGAAGGCAAGCTTGTTGATTGATAAATCCTCTTAATACTTTTGAAAATTAACTTTTTTGTAAAACGATAGTTAGGGGGGAGTCGGATGTGAAAGTACTAGCTGTATTGAAATATATATATTTAAGGACTATTTAAACTCATTAAATAGTCTGCCCTAAGTTTAATAAAAATTAAACTATTTAGGAACAAATAACATTTGACCCTGATCTAAATTACACGCTTCCTTACTTGCAATTCATAGTGTAAGCTTGTAACAGGTCATCCTGTTACACCTGGTAGTACTTTGTGGTCCGTCTTAACGACCACTGATTGATTTGTTACGCTAATCACTTCGCGGAGCGATGGTCTTAAGAGCCGCTCGGTCGACATGTCGTCAATTGAGTGTCAGCAAGCGAAAGACCTAGTGAGGGAGACTTTCCCTCACTTTCAACAACGTAGCGTGGACGTTGTTGGCGGACCACGGGGTCCGATGTCATTATCCTGCTCCGAGGTATATCTTCGGAGGAAGTACTCGAGACGATTGGTCGTTTCAAACGACACTATATAAACCCACAGGTGTGATCCACGTCATTATTGTCGCGATCGCCACCAACAACGCCAACAGCAAGTGTTGAAGTTGTAAAGGCGTGGATACCGCCCTTTACTGGCGAAGGAAGCGAACCCCTTCGAAGGTGGTTAGCAGAGGTGAAAGATACCATCTCTGCGCAGAATATTGTTGACCCAAGTCAACAGGCTTATTTTGCTACAACATGTCTGAGCGGGCGCGCTAGGGCATGGGTGCTGAGTCGCAGATCCACTGATAGCTCTGCGTTCCTGACTTATCTGGACTTTAAAGCTGAGCTAAAGCTCAATTTTGAAGCTCTAGAAATGGAGATTAGTTGCAGACATGAACTCATGGATTTGCGCTAGCGTAAGCTTAACCTTCAAGCTTACGCTCAGATGGTACAATATTTACTTTCAGAAATTGTATACAAAGCAGTGCCTCCAGAAATGCAGATCACTGCTTTCATGAAGGGACTGAACGACGGTCCCGTCAAGCAGAGTCTTTACCGACATCCGCCAAACCCTCTGAGGAATGCTATAGATCCGAGCGTCTGAGAAGATTTCAGCCTACGATCGGCTACATCGCATGCTGAATTCAGTCGAAGGGCTCAGCAGCTTTTCAACTTTAGCATGCCGCAGGTGCAGCATGTTAATAATATTAACAGCAGACGAAGTTTAAACTTCGTCCCACGACTATACCACCCGCGTCATAGCGTAGGTGGAGGTCCAGAGCCAATGAGCCTATCGGTTGCAGTTGCCTCAACGACGAGGCCACCGAAGGATAAGAAGCTCCTTCGCTACGCGAAGATGAGGCACTGTGCCCACGAGTGTATGGCGCCGCGTCCGGCGCCACGCAGTCAGCGGACTGGACAGTCCGCTGGTAAGCGACATCAACAAGGGCATCCCTTGGTTGATGCAAAAAACGTCAACAACCAGTACGGGCGGGGTGCCTATATCTCACATGCCGACATCGGGCATGTGATGATAATAGCCCCAGACGGGACTATGTCCTGTCAAAAGGCGAAAGGTAGAGGGCGAGAAGAAACTTCTCATCACTCTAAGGGTCAAACCGCATGAAAAAATGTCCCCATGCGCGCTTTGTTCGACTCAGGAGCGTATTCGTTAGAACTGAGAGTATACCGTCGTTGGTTTTCGTGGATGTAAATACTCCACGAAGTATGTTGTCAGTACGATTAGCAACAGGTGCAACAGTGACTATTCCTAAACGTGTGGTCCGCACACGCTTTGAGCTCGACAAACTGTCGTTCGAGGACGATTTCATCGTCCTTGATTTAGACGACAAATTTGATGTGATCTTGGGCATCCCTTGGATGTCCAAGCATTAACCAACGATCGACTGGGTTAACTTGTCGATCAACTGCGGCGAATCCACAGGGATTAATCACCCTTTGAGTAATCCGGTCGCATCAAACGATACAACCGCAGCGTCAGACAGTCTGGTAAACAGCAATGGCACCACCAGGTCTGGTCTGACACTATCAGCGGAAGGGACATCCACTGATAAGATTCCAGTGGGACTTACACACGCAACAGATGAGCCGTTGCGTGTTCAAGATGTGTGAATTACTCACGAGCGACGACGGTCATCGTGAAGAAGATTTATCCACGGTGGGAAGTACCCACCATGAGAACCAAGATAGTAACACGGGTGAAAACGACTCCCGTGTTGAAGCACTCAAGACTGAGAGCTGTCGTGAGGAATATAATTCCATGGTCGGTAGTGGCCGCCATGACGAAGAGGCCTTGTGCATGGGTGACACCAATCACCGTGTAGCCGAACAGGTAACCGATCAGACGAGTGTGTCTGATCGCGATGATGAGTCCGTCGAGCCAATAAGCGTCTTGAAGCAGACAGAGATTGGATTGGCTACCCAGTCTCTCACGCTTGACAACCCTCCGAAGTTAGATTGGAGGTGATGGCTTTACAGCTCTTAGCTGGAAAAAGTCTACGAAGAATGTGCACGATGATCAGATCGAACAGATCTGTATCATCGCCACAACAGACGAGGTTGTCGATATTTGTTTTGTGAGCAAACATCCACATTGCAAACGCATGACATTGGGAACAAGAGTGCTCCAAGGAATAAGCCAAAGTTCAGCGCTTTGAAGTGCAGCGCTGGGAGTCCCTCAAATCGACCTCCCCATACAATAATGTGCTTTGGGAATACGCTGACATATTCCCAGGAGAAGTCCCATGCGAGCTCTCTAAGGATAAAGGGACTCGACATGAAATTGAACTCGTGTCAGGCACGAAGTACTGTGTCACGCGGCAACCGCGTGACCAGGTGAAGGCAATCGACGAGTTCTTTGAAACTCGTCGTAAGGTGGGACATGTGCGGGAGTGTACCTCACCGCACTCCAGTCCCATCTTCTTCTTAAAGAAGTCCACCGGAGATTGGAGAATCGTTCACGGCCACAACACCGGCGCAAACGCCGATACCGCGGAAAATGCCATCTAAGCGGGAGCACTGTCTTCAGTGCTCTCAATTTGAGGGAAATTTATCTAATCCTTATGCATGAGAAGGATACCCCTCCCAAGGCAGTAAGCACCCCAAGTGGTATGATTTGGGAGTGGCTTGTGATGCCACAGGGGCTACGAAATACCCCTGCAACATTCAATACATGCGTTACGCAACTATTGCGCCCGGTGCTTGAAACGGACCGAGATATTTCGATGATGTGTTTGCCCACGGCAAGGCTGAGCACGGTAAAAGCGATGTAGATGCTTACAAAGAACATTCACACCGAGTGACAGAGCATATGCGTAAACATATAAACTCTATGCCAGCTTGAAGAAGTGCACCTGAGATACCCGTTCTTCGCTGCTTCGTGGGCTGGGCAAGAACGAGGTGTGCTCTGATCCAGATAAGAAGATCAGGGTTATTGTTGAAGGACCTACACCAAATATGTCAAGGAATTTTGAAAGTTCCTTGGGCTGGCAACATATTTGCACAAGTACTCGTACGATAGTGCTGGTCTTATAACACCTCTTTCTCAATTACTTAAGAAAGAACCCAATGCCAAGAAGCATTTGATGCATTCTGGAATCTCTTCACCACAGCCACCCCTGAGTCTTGTTGCAGCCGCATAATGGCCGAGGCACGATCTCACTAAACTTCATTCCGATAATCCTTGCATTCATATTCCACGATGCTGTGAGTTTCGCTTTCCTCTGACCTGGTCGGTCTGGTCTAGGACCAGTCTCAGGGTCTAATCTGTCCGCTCGGTAACTGTCTTGATGCGATTCCATTCCTGCTTATTCGTCCCTACCATACTTGCCGGGTCGTCCGGGCTGATGACGCTCCATCTTCGTCTAGCGGGCGGCAGCTAATGGATTCTCCGTATTCTTTGTCAGAAACGCTTGACCTGGGCCTGCCAATCTGCCCCGACCTAGTCCGACCGCCAGATCGTTCCGGTCCAGTAATCCACCTAGTACCGCGAACACTTCTTCCAAGGCCAAAATGTGGAACGCATCGAAGGGTTCTAAGCTTCCATGACCTCCAAGATCTTTGCTCCGGGGAACACGTGGGAGGCCGATTAAACGTCCGGCCATCTCTACACTGTTTTTGGCCAAACGGCAGAAACAGAGAGATCCGTCTTTCAGTTCCCTCGACGATGTCCTACGCGACTCCGACTCTGACTCGGCCATCTCCCCAGGGGCAGCTTCCAAGACCTCTTTGGCCACGATTCCACCATCGACCTACTCAAGGCCAGCCCGCCGACCCGCTCAGTGGATGACCTACCAGCCCGTCCTGGTATTACCCTTCCGGTAAGTCAAGGTAGTGATTCCAAATACGATGAAGACGACGACGAAGACTTTCTCAGCAGATGCGTGCTGTGCTATTCCGGTCTCGCACCTACACGGCGGTCCATATTGAGTTCCAGTGAATCCCATTCAGCTCCGGATCGAGTGATCGGCCTTCAGACTCCACCACCGGCTGGCTTTGGTTCCGAAGTACCTAACGCAAACCAACCCTTCTACCGCTCCTCGATTCCTGTCGCTCTACAATCCCCACGATCACTTCGGAGGGCGACCAAAATGCAAAGAAACCCGATAGTACAATGGAAGAGGATGAAGAGGAGAAAATCAATGACCACTGGTTGCATCCTAATCCCTCCAATCAATCCGATTCAGAGGGGCAAACGACAAACCGGGGCGGCCGAACTCCCAATCAGATCCGTTGAGTCCAGGTGCCCTTTTGGAGATGCTGGACTCGAAACCCTGGGATTATTGGCCAACGCCATGCCGGATATGGAGCTTCCTTTCAACCAGCGAGAATTCGCCGAAAATCATGCCCAGTCTTATCCCATTTCCTGAAAATCTCGCTCAGCGGCCGCCGAATTAATCCCGCGCTGACACCCTACCAGAACAGTCGCAAGCAAAGACGTAATAGAGCGGCGGTGGCGTGGACCCGTCTGTGCGAACGGGTTATAGATGGAATTAAGGCTGACCATTGCGATTTGAAACTTATTCCTCTCCCCTTTCATCCTGCACAAGGCTAACCGGAAGGTCGAGAAGAAAGGAACTCCAGTCCGGATTGGGCGATCCGGACCAGACAGCTTCCATCCGCGAGTCTCTCGACGACCTCGACAGGCAGGATCCCTATCGTGACCGACCATCTAGTACCCCGGGCTCCAAATCTTGAAATACGTATCTACAAAGGCAGTAATTAAAAAAGACACGGCCTATGATCCGATCCGTTTTGTTTCAGTATTCCATTTAACTAATCCATCTTCTCCAATCATTCTCCCCACACAAAATCCAAATTCACCCATCACTATTCCTCATCATTTAGACAGCAGGACGGTGCCCATGGAAGTTGGAATCCGCTAAGGAGTGGGTAACAACTCACCTGCCAAATGAACTAGCCCTGAAAATGGATGGCGCTAAAGCGGGCTGCTTATACTTTGCCGCTAACGCGATATCATCTTTCGGTTGTTGATTATGGACAAGCCAGGGGAAACTCTGGCTTCACTCTACTCAGGCATAGCTCACCATCTTTCGGGTACCAACATTCACCTCCGGGCCCCTTGACCAGATCATGCCCCGTCCACCATCTGATTTTTCAATACTCCTGACTGACCAATCCAAAAAATAGGTAGAATGTTGTCCACGCCTTGAGCCGATTCGCTGAATTATGACCCGGTCAGCATGGGAAGCCATAGTCACCTTCTGCTACCCTGGATAACCTCGTTGTCCATTGGTTGCCTTCTGCGCATGCTTGACCATCGATTCTCTCTTCTCTTGACTGATTGGGACCGGACATTCGTGTTTCACCACTGATTTGTTAAAATAACTTGTTAATATCGGCCAGCTCTGCTAACATGGCTGCATCCGAAAACCGTACCCCGGCCTGGTCCCGCATGGTTAAGGTGTCCAGATGATCTGCACTTCGATTCCACTCTCTTTTACGTGTAGCATCTCATGATTCGGCCACTTCTTCAAAGTCGTCCTAGCACGGTTGCATAACATTCTCAGTCTGGTAGCGGTAATTTCCCTGATCAATATACACCAAAGCTCAATTGGTTTTGGCAAATGTCCAGAAAGGAATCAGCAATGACCAAAATTATTAGTCAGACCTGCTACAAATAGTACTCGTATAAACAATCTTATTTTCAAAATTGATCTGTAGTGAAGAAACGCAGACGAGTGGCGTTGGAGAGACTGCTGAAACGGATGTCGTGAATGCCGATGGACCTGCTAAGATCACTGATGACATGCAGGTGACGACCATCAAGGACAGCGTTGTCCCAGAAGATGATTCTGCTACACATTTGCTCAAGCGAGCTCGCACGGCGAAAGATGATGAGGTGGAGGAAGGACCATTGAAGAAGATTCAGTGTGAAGCGGTGGCACCTACTGCTGAAACAAGTTAAGGCGTGCAATTGCAGTTCGATTACAAGGGTGTGTCGAGCCTGACGTGCTTACCATTAACTTGAATACGTAGATGTACGTACTTAGATTATTCCCAGCCCTTCCTCTGCGTCCAAGGCTTCTAAATCCAACTCAGTTAAGCACATGTTTTTTCTGTGTGCGCTGACAATTTCCGAGAAACACTAAGTCCACAGCAGAGCCCGGTAAAAGGGCAAATCTTCGTCAGCACGCGTGGCGAGGAACTCGGTCTCGTCGAAGATCACTACCGACTCTTTCGAGTCACACACCACAAGACAGGCATTCGTATGACCAGTCAAGAGCTCAGAAAACAAGTCAAAGCAGATGACACGTACCTCGTCTCGCTCAGCTTCTGTCTCTGAATCAAGTGTGTAATCTTTCAACTTTTCCTCCGTGTCAGTGTCACACCCACCTATTGAATCGTAGCACAACGCTCTCCAGAAGAGCAGTTTGACCAACTTGTGCTTCGCAGCTTCAAAACAGCGAGGCAAAAAGATGGTGTCCTCTTCTTTATGTAGATCGTTTTGTAAACCAAGTCGTCGCCAAGACAGTGCTTGATAACCAACGTATTCGACAAGTTTGCAATCAACCTCCGCTACCAGAAAAAGGTCGAAGCAAGTTGCGAATAGCATCGGCGCATATCGTAAGAAGCGAATACTGACTTGCTACCACGACGAACATCAGCCCATGGTTTATAATGACAATCACCAGTCTTTCAAACAGCTTGATGGTATCAGAAATTCCTCTCAAACAATTTGGAAATTACCTTAGTGAGCAGAAGGGTGTCAATGTGACGTCGACCTTGCATAAACACTCTGCAGCACCTAAAAGGCGATGCATCACTTGAAAAAATTACATGTTAGCGTAGAGTTCTTTTGCAGGCAGCAAACAATTTGATTTCAACATTGCTCACGCTTACATTAATTATCGCTCACTTCCCTATTTCCGGAAGGAAAAATCCTTGTCTGCAGCATTAGCGTGGGGGTCACGATGACGCCCAATGATAGTCGACGCACGATACTGTGATTACGAAAATGTCAGCAAAAAAATTAGAGACAATAAGAAATGGCCACGTACGAAAAATATTTATATCGGCCAAAGGGATCGTTGCCGCCGGCGCGAGTACATCTCGTGATTTTTCCGTACATGTGCTTGTTGGTAACGTGGAATACTGTGAGGTAAAAGGCAATGAGATCAGTACTTGTATCCATGAGTTGGAACTCGAGGGCAATACTGTGGTAGTCGTTTGTGTCGAAAACATGCTGGTGGGTTTGATAGCCTTGGCAGATGCCGCTCGACCTGAAGCAGCGGCCGTTGTCAAGCATTTAAAGTCGATGGATCCTTCTATTCCATGTCCAGGGACCACACGCACATTGAGTGGATCCTGCAGACTTAACTTTTCTTGCTCGACAGCTGCTGCAACGATACTTTTGCCAAGTATATGCTCGCTTGCACACTCCAACGATGCACCGTAGTAAAGAAGTTCAAGGGGCGTGTACGCGCGATCAGCTACTATGACATCGCTAACAGACGGCCGACCGACAGTTAGCGTACCAGTCTTGTCAAAGACGATAGTGTCGATGTACCGCGCTGTCTCGAGGGCGCGTCCTCCGTTTGATAAGGACGCCCTGCTTCGCCCCAACACCACCACCAACCATGACAGCTGTGGGGGTAGCAAGTCCCAATGCACATGGACACACAATCACGGCGACAGAAATGGCAAACAGAATCGCCTCCAAGATATCGTCCGAATGCTTGCTGAACGCATCGACGCCAAGCTCTTCTTTCATCATGGTAGGAACCAAGTCGAGAGATAGGAGTGTGAACCACGAAATAAAAGTCATGACCGACATTCCCAAGACACACGGCGCAAAGATCGAGGCCAACCAGTCGGCGTAGGCCTGGATAGGAGCCTTGTGAAGCTGCGCATCTTCAATCAAAGCACAAATTTGCGATAAAGCCGAGCTCTGACTCCCCATACAGATCGAGTCGACTACTAACGTGCCCTGTTGATTCATTGTCGAACCAAACACGTAATCGCCTTTTTTTGTTCCTTCGACACTGGCATGCTCTCACCTGTCAACATTGATTCATCAGTTGAGCTCGTCCCTGATTTCACGACACAATCCGTCGGGATGTTTGCACCAGGAAGGATACGAAGCAAATCAACTCGTTGCACCAACTCGATCGGAATCTCACGATCACGTTTGCCTTCTTGGATCAACAGCGCCGTCTTTGGCTGCAATTTTGCTAATTCTGACAGGGCATCGGCTGTTTTCCCTTTGCCATCGACTCCATGTACTTGCCCAGCGTCACTAAACGTCAGGAGCATTGCTGACGATTTGAAAAAGTCATGACCGTGATAGTTTTTGTGCAGCGCAGACCTAAGCAAGGAAACAAGACTATACGTGTACGACATTGTTGTGCCTGTGGCAACCAAAAATCCCATGCCCATGGCCCCATGTTGCAGACCTTTCCATGCAGCTACGTAGAACCGTCAACCGACTCCAAACTGCACTGGTGTTGCCAGGAAGAACAAAAGCAACAACTTTAACGAGACAGCATTCCTAATCGGCTTCATCAGCACTATTTCTGCGGCAGGGATATACATGAGCACCATGTGGATAAGTGAAGCTGGCCATGAAAAGATCATGGTGGTGGTGAGTAGTTTGCGCCAGTTTTCTACCTCGGACTTGCTCAGGGCCTTCTGATCCGTAGTATCTAACGTCACTTTGGCTGTGTAACCCAAGCAGTTAATACACTCCAGGACGTCACGTGGACCCGTCTTGGACAGCTGCTTGAGATGGACGTGTGCTTTGTTCAAAGGCATGTTGACCAACACCTTCATTACACCTGGTAGCTTGCTAACCGCCGTCTCAATCTTGCTCACACATGCCGCGCAGCTCATTCCTGTGACTGTAAACTTGAGCTAAAGTGAATCATCATCGCCTGGGTCCACGACATGCGAAAACGTCACCTTGTAGCCTGCGTCCTCAATGAATTTCTTTAATTCGCTCTGCTTCTCTTTAATCAAGTCACGGTCGAACGATACCTCGGCCTTTTGACTGATAAGCCCCACACGAAAGTACAAGACGCCTTCCATCTTGCCCAAATAGTCCTCGATAGCCTATAAGTTAACAGTCAGTAGTTGGTATTTGCGGTCTCCGTGTATTTGGAAATACCGTTGCCGAACGTGACGACATTACCATCGTCCACCAATTCTGCTGTCGTGTATTATCTTCCACAATCTCATTCAATGCCGTCATCTCAAGCGGATAAACAAGATTTTAGCCCCCACATGTACAGCCGATTGTCCTCTGTCACCGCGGCAGCATGGTCGTAACCTGCAGCGATCTTCTTAGCGGACATCCCATTGAATACCTCAACAAGTACATGAATTGACTTGATATGAGCATCCATAGCGAAACCACCTCCAATAATCAGCTTATTATCTAGTAAAAATCATTTTAAACACATCGTTAGCATCACTCCAAACATAAGACAAATAAATACATCAAATGGCTCCAGCTCCTGCTGTTTTTTTTAAACCCCCAAAGAACAACACGCTGAAACCTTGTCGTTCCAAGTCCACGTAAGAGAAATCTGCTTAAACACTAAAATAGAGCCGAACTTTTCATCGCCGCCAACACTTTTGTAAGTATACATGTAAAAGAAACGCGTATACACACTCGACTTAACGGTTGATGAAAGACATTCACACTCAACCCCTCCACGCTGTAAAAAGGTATGTCCCCAACATGGGAACCTCACTCCCCTACCGCTACGTCAGCTAGTGTCAGTACCGCACCGTGAAATTGGAGCGTGTGAGACGCGCAGGCGGCGCACAGCTGGGGGGGATCGCAACAGAAAGAAAGTAAATCTCAGCAGCACGCACAAGAAAAGCGCTGCGGTGAGCAATCTGCGTCTTCCCAGCTGGTGTGCTCACTATCTCTTGACGATTGCGCGCCAAAAAGGACTTGACTTGGCTCTTGAATACCGAGAACACGTTTTCAATAGGGTTGAGCATAGGAGAGTACGGGCCGAGCCGGAGGATCGTCGCTTCCATGTACATTGGATCGAGCGTGACGTCCTCGGCGTGCGAATCGCATGGAGCATTGTCGATTACAAGTACGACGTCTTTGAGATCGTGCAAGAGACGCAGACGGGCGGCGAACAAATCCTTGACACTGTGGCTTCTTGAACGAGCCAAACTGATGCTCCCAATGAACGATACCGTCCGCGCTGATGCACGCAATAACATGCATGCTCCGTCCACCCGACGCTGTAGTGAGCTTGACTGCCCGGTGTCCTTTTTTGCTCCAGCCGCGGCCGCGACTGCACAACACATTGATGTTGGTCTCGTCCATGTAAACTATCTTATTTCCGGCAGCTTGGAACTGTGGCAGTTTGAGAAGAACTCCTTACGCTTGTCCTTGTTTACAATCGTGTTCATAGAGCTCTTCTCTTTGTGCGTCATCTTAATAGAGTAGCCCAGGCCGTCAATAGCCCTACCCACCGTCTGACGGGACACAGACAAGGCAAACTCTTTCTCGATAAGCGTCGCCATCTGTGCCAGCGAGAGCAAGCAATTATCTGCAATCAGGCGCTGTAGAAAGTCCAGTTGGGGCTGTTGAAGCAGGCGTGAGCGACCACCACCGACCTGGCGCGCTGCAGGCTGGCCTTGGTCGCGATACACCCATGTTGAAGCTGTCGTTCGTTTAACGCCGTTGGCAGCGGCGATTGCGCGCCAATCACGGCCGTCTTGAGCCGCTTGGAGAACACGCAACTTGACGTCGAGATTGTATCGCTGATATGGCATCTTGGTGGTTGGATGGGAAATGAGACTTTTTTGATAAATGCGCACGCTCCTGGGAGCGCGCATAATGAATTTCGAAAAAGTCGCGCGCACCTCGCCCGATGCTAAATCCCGCTCAATTTTATTTTTTGTTTGGTTGGTAATGTTGATAGTTATACCTTTTGAAAATCGATTGTGATGGTTTGTATAATTTATGAAAATGTGTCGAATAATTTTGGTCATTACTGATTCTATTTTGGACATTTGACGAAACCGATTGAGCTTTGAGATGACCCGGATCACGACCTGGATGGACGGAGTACCCCTTCCGACAGTCAGTCATCCGGGCCCCCAGCGTTTTCGAACCTTGGAGAGAAATTCCGTCGACTACACCACAACTTCTCTGCAGCCATGTCCCTTCGTTTAGCAAGAACGACAAGACCTTTTCGCTAGTAAATGTAAGAATTATAGAGACCCTCAATTTGTAACAGTGGTTTAATTAACGTATATACTAAAATGAAGAAACCCGTATTATTTCAAAAATGCGCGATCCCAGTCGATCTATACAGGGGCACTACTTAATGGAGGGGGTTCCATGTCCTTGGTATCGAAGAAGGACCATTGAACGAAGTTATACTACCGACCACTATAACCAATCACTTTCGACCCGATCTGCATGCCGCTGGCAGGAACTAGTGCTCTTCGTGTTTGGGTTTCAATGGGCAGTTCCATTTGATGCGCTCAAAAGCCATGTCCAGATCTATTGTTTGTTTTTATGCGCCAATGTCTGGATCATCTGATGCCAAACTATGCCGCCTCAACTGCAGCGTATTTTCCACCTGGATCCGTCTCGCTGGGACCATTTCTAGAGGGAATTGCTAAACAGACCCAAAATCAAGGCTATAAATTCATAAGACCCCGGACAATCCACGTTAGCAGACCGGTGAAACTTTTTTAGGATACCCGATCCTAGCAGAACAGACCTAGGCTGTAGCATGTACAAAAATCGGTGTGCGGCAACAGCATCAAATGTGACCCTGAGTATGGAACCCCCTGCGGAACAGCTCTTCTTTTTCTTAGGTCACTGAGGCGGCGACCGAGAGGCGACCGCGGATTCCTTTACGCGTGTACGACTAGCGTTCTATTGCTTGTACTCGTTGGTGCACGCTCCGACTCGGTTCTTGAGCGACTTGTAGATCCCCACGTCACTGGCCTGGTTGTATGGCATGAAACTACACACATCTTGATATCCTTCCTCACTCACTTAGTCCCACACGAGGTACCGGTCTGACGCATCGTTAACACTCGGAAACGTCTACTCCAGCCAGTGATGGAGTAAATCTTGGTTGACCCACGCCTTGAGCTGACGAATGACGAGATACACAGTGTAGCCTTTCCCTTCTCGACAATCAAGGGGATGAGCTTCCGGTCGCTGAGCATCACATCGATGATCAGCGTCACAAGCATTGAGATAAAGCCAGTTGATCGAATCACGAAATGGTGGGAACATTCCGCGTCGACGGTCGTGTTGCGCTGATCTTTTAAGTACAGGTCGGTCTCGTCTGGGTCCATGCTGAGCTTGTGGAGCAATGGAGGGGGTAATTTGGGTAGGGCGTTTCATTTGAATTTATACATTACCGAAAAATGCATGTCAAAGGCGGCAGCTATGTTTCCATGGTACTACAAAAAACTGTCAAAATTGCTGTGATCACCTATGATAAACACTCGTAAAAAGTAGTAGTAGGCTACCCAAAAAAATTTTTACACCCTAGCCTTTTTAATGCGTTCAAGTATGTACCGAGAAATCTACATGTAGAGGCACTGTCGGACCATAGGCTAACTTAGGTTACCTGTGCGTGTCTCGTTTAAAGAGGCAGAATAACTCGAATCTGATTTTGGCCACTAGGATTATTCCTAAGTGCTTTTCGTTTCGGACAGTATTTTGTGACACTCGCTTACTAAGGGGCATTCCGAACGGGGCCACAATTTTCGGGTCACGGGAGCATATGTTTTGAAACTAGGTGTGGGTTTCAAATGCATTCCTAAGAGGGTTATGACCCATTGGTGTAGAAAGTCACAACGAAAGACAGACCTAACATGAAGAGTGTTGAAATCGGCACATACAACCTATGTCTGATCTCCAATTGCAAGGAAGTAGATCATTTGGTTGATATAAAAGTTTCATACACGGAACTAACGTGTGATTGCAGCTAGCAAACATGACTCATAGCGGTCCCTTTACTATACATCTCTTTTATTTACGCCATGTCAATTCTGATGCCCAGCATTGACCGCTAGAAGCTGTAATTGGACCTTGCGCGAAAGAATAGCTCGGAAACGGCCCCGGCAAGTGACTGGAAAGAGTGCATACGTTGTCATTAACAATTTAGACTCCATGACCCCGAGGAGGTTCATGACCCCACCTTCGGGTCACGGGTCACGGCCAAAAAAACAGCACCCCCACCCGTTCTCTGAATTAACCAGTGAAAATCCGTGAATTCTTTTTGGGTATGACCCATGAACCCGTTAGGAATGCCACAAAGTGCGATAATGTTTTTTTCAGATTAAAAGCGTGTTGTTCGTGCGAATCAAATATACATATAAGGTATAGATTATCCTCCAGGGTCTACTCAGGTGTGGGATTAATTCTTCCATGAAGTTCTAATCCCAAATGATGAACGTTTCCAACAGCTATCTGTAGCTGAGATGGTCGGGACAATTATACCTTGTTACAATGCCGTCCAGGAACGAATCTGACTATACCTCAACCCAGACTTTGGTGTCTGGTGTTCCCCCTAGACACTCATATAATTTCTATACCCGGGTCTCGCAACAACTCGATCGTTTCAATTACTAATCAGGCACCTATCAAACTTATCAGTGAGGTGTTTTAAAGGATGTTCAAAAGCGTGGAGACGAAAGAAGAAACAACAATATAAGAACATCGTGGATTTCATGTCATTCTTTGTTGTAGTACTTCTTAACTACGCTTCTCCTTTCGTCTTGGGATTCATTCAATGGTATCAAAAACGTAGGTCTATCGTGTTTTAAAACACGTATTCGCACTCCACGATTGGTTCAGATGGAGAGTTCGTTTGCTTTGTTTTGGTGAACTTGATCGTAACAACCTTTTTCTCCACCGCAGCAATACGGGCAGCTTCGGCGATGATAGTATTCATGCGCGAGGCACCCCAGTGGACACGAGGACTGGCATTGCCCTTGACGACATCGATGAAGCTGTCGAGCTCGAGCAAATACGCCTCGTAAAATCTTTCCGGAAACGAGTGGAGCAGCGTATCAGCGGTAATTCCAGACTTGGTCGATCGCACCATGGCAGTCTTGCTCGGGTTTTGTACCTGCAACATTCCGTACTCACCCGCCACTTCAATACGTTGATCGTATCCGTAATTGGCACTCCGACTGAGATCCATGGTGCATACTACACCAGTATTAGGAAATTCCAACCATACACTGGCTTTGTCCATCACATTAAGCGCTCTCAGCTCTTCCGATAAACTTGTTCCATGTGCGTAGACTTTCGTCGGGTACTCGCCCACAAGGTCACAAACATAATCAATATCGTGCACAGCGAGGTCATGAAACGGGTCGCCACCAGTCTTAAGGAACTTAATTGGCGGACACGGATGATCACGAAACACCGTGTGAATGGATTGTAGCTTTCCAATGCTGCGTTTCTCAACACACTGAGCTCTCAACGCTTCATAGCTTGGGTCAAACCTTCTCTGATAGGAGCAAACGAGCTTGACATCGTTTTCATTGCACACTTGGTACGCCGCATCAATTTCATCAACCACAGCAGCCACTGGCTTTTCAATGCCAATTGCTTTCACTTTGGAGCCCAATGCGCCCATTACACAGTCCTTAATCAGCGTCAAGTGGGTGGGAGTCGGTGTAGAGATCCAGACACCGTCTACGCTTTCATTTTTCTTTTTCAAAGCGTCTCCAGCCTCCGCGACACTCATAAAGCACTCGGTACCGTATTGATTACTCATTTTAACGAGCTCGTCAGCGGTTGAATTGGAATCGATGATGGCAGCGATGGCTACACGCGGATCATTTTGCATCCCAGCAAGACGGATGCGACCCATACGTCCTGTACCGATCACGGCCAAGTTTAGACGCTTAGATTCAGATGAGAATGTTCTCAACCCGCTGCGAAGAGCAGACGAGAGCGCTAGACGACGCGCAAGGAGAATCGATGGCATGTACGATGAGATTTGCGTAAGTTAAAGGAAAATGCAAGAATAATGTGAATCGGCACACTACTGATCTCTCATTGGATGAAATAAATACGAGCTGTACGCCATTCAGTCAGAGATATGCTGTGCCGACAGGTCACTTCGCTCTCGCTGTCGTCACGCAGTCTACACCGCTCTTCACGATCTCCCAATTGGCTGGTAGCTTCTCAACGGCATGAAAATGTTGTGTCTTTGTTTTCATCTTCATCTGGCTCGTCTAACGCTGGTGGAGGCGTCCCTGGTGACTTTGTGTGCCACTTGAGAGACGTGGGAGTGACCATCCCTGGAGGAAAAAAGCTCTTTGAACGTTTAAGTTTGGGATTTCTGCGTGGTGCTAAAATTGGCGTGTTAGGCTCAAATGGGAGTGGAAAGTCCACGTTACTAAAGATCATTGCCGGTGTCCGCAGCGACTTTGATGGAGAACGCTGGGTCAAAGATGGACTAAAAGTCGGCTATTTACCACAGGAACCGCAGCTTGACCCAAGCAAAAATGTGTACGAAAACATTATGGAGGGAATGAAGGAAAGTGAAATGTTGTTAGCCAAGTTTGACGAAGTGTCGATGGCCATGGGTGAGCCAGACGCCGACTTTGATGCCTTACTCGAGGAACAAGCCACTTTACAGGAACAAATCGAGCGATTGGGTTGCTGGGATCTAACTCATGAGGTAGAAAAAGCAATGGTAGCACTTAGAGTTCCCGCTGCGGATGCAAATGTCGAGGTGCTGTCCGGAGGCGAACGACGGCGAGTGGCACTGTGCCGACTGCTGCTAGAAAAGCCTGACATGCTGCTTTTAGATGAACCTACAAATCATCTAGACACTGAGTCGGTGCATTGGTTGGAAGAATTTTTGAAAAAGTACCGTGGCACGGTGTTGTCCATCACTCATGATCGCTACTTTTTAGACAATGTGGCTGGCTGGGTTCTGGAGCTTGACCGAGGTGGCATATATGTGTACGAAGGCAATTACACGGAGTGGCTCACACAGCGTCGCAATCGCTTTAACATGCAGCGTAAAAGCGATGCAATTCGTGCCAAGCAAATTGCTTCTGAGATTGAGTGGTCTCGTGGTCACCAGGGAAGCAAGAAGGCAAACAAGGCGCGTATGAAAAGGCTACAAGAGATGGAGTCCAATAGCTTCTCGTCACGGGTCGAGGAGGGTCAAATCGTCGTGCCATCCGGTGCTCGGCTGGGAAATAAGGTAATTAAAGTGACGAATCTGTGTAAAAAGCTGGCAGATGGCCGTGTGCTTTTCGATAAACTGTCGTTCGAAATCCCGCCTCATGCAATTGTAGGTATTGTTGGAGGGAACGGCATGGGCAAGTCCACCCTGTTTAACATTATCGCTGGTATCGAGAAACCTGACGAGGGCAGCATTGAGTTGGGAAAGACTGTGAGTCTTGGCTTTGTGAGTCAAAGTCGAGACGAGCTAAGTGGGAGACGGTCGGTTAACGAGGAGATTTCGGGCGACAATGAGTTTGTCGAGATTAATGGCGATCGTATCAATACACGTGCCTATATCGCAAGTTTTAACCTACGTGGTGGGATGCAAGAAAAGAAAGTAAATAGTCTTAGTGGAGGTGAGCGCAATCGTGTTCATCTTGCGAAAATGCTGCTGGGTGGTCACAATGTCGTGATGCTGGATGAACCGACCAACGATCTGGATGTTGACACGCTACGATCACTGGAGAATGCCCTGACCGATTTCAATGGTGTCTCGATGGTCATTTCACACGACCGATGGTTCTTGGACCGCATTTGCTCTCACATTATCGCTTTTGAAGGAAATGGTCGCGTCGAGTTCTTTGACGGAAACTACACAGAGTACGAGCGGGAGCGCAAGAAATAATGTGGACGAGTCGCACAGCCTCATCGCTCTATCTCGAGCTAACATATTACTACCTCTGGGCGGAAATAAACGCAACAAAGACATTAAAATTTAAATATCCGTATGAAACCGCTTGCTTCTCCGCTGTTGGGCAGGGGCTTTTTCGTCTGTTAGCACGACGTAAGACCAATTATCCATATCTTCATTGAGCCACTTTTTATCAACGTGATTTATGTTATTCATACTATCGAAGTCCATTGTAAAATCACTGACAAAACCAAGGCCAAAATCTAAGTCGCTTATAATCTGTTTTTTTGCAGATAGCAGAGGTTGGTACGGCCGGAAGCTCGGCTAAGCTCTCCTTCTGTATCAAAGGCCCTCACAAGGTACTCGGAGAAACCCGCGAGCTCCGCGGTGCGTCTCTGCACCTGACGATACTTCGCACGAACTTCAACCTCACTTTGCTGCAACTCTTCTCAACTTACCTTCGTCTGAAGACGCCTTTTTTCTTGCTGCTGCAGCAAACTTCATTCTTGGTTCTTTTAGATGCCGCCTGCTTGAATTTGGTCTATCTTCTCGCAATTGTCGACCTGTGACGACCAACCTTGTCCGCTAGTTCAGCCAGCTCCCCTCTTGACATATCATCGTTTGTAGGGCGCTTCAGAAGCTTCACAATATTTTTTTCTGCGTTCTGTATCGTCAACCTTTCGCATGACAGTGGTTCTACATCTCCAAGCGGCGTCATCTTTGCTGGGCGGAATTTTGACCTGTGAACTTTGGGACGTGGTAGTGCAACCATTTCTTTTCAAAAAAAACAATAAGGGTATAGAAATATAGAGGAAGTCAAGGCCAATCGATTGGTGCAGTCAGATTGATCTAAAACACAATATTTAAAACGTTATTTAAGTCTGAAGGTCTTTGTTGCGTTTATTTCCGCAGATCTGTATGTAAGCAATGCAATAGGATTTTGGACATAGCGTACTCTATCAATGTGTTATCGTCGAATAGATATAGGGCAAGATTTTTAACGTTAGAAATACGTTCAGTGACTTTTCAAATTCTGCGTTGTAGCCATTGAGCAAGTTACTCGCTTCTTCGCGCAAGCTCCTTGAGCAATTCACCCGTTGAGACCGACTCCAAGTCGACTTCAGGCACATCAAGCCAGTCCACAGGATTCTTTAGCACCTGAAGTGTTTTTTCCTCCCACGATCCAGGGGCAGGCTGATGCATGTACTGCCAACGAGCCGTTAAAGGGAGCGACATAAGAATTGACTCAATGCGCGAGCCCGGAGTCAACAAGCCAAACTTGGTGCCTCGGTCATACATAATGTTAAACTCGACGTAGCGACCACGACGCATTTGCTGCCATTCTTTCTGCTGCTTGGTAAATGGTAGATCCTTACGCTTTATAAGAATGGGGACATACGCATCCAGCATCGAATTGGCGCAGTTGCGGATCATCTGGAAGTTTTCTTCCGACGTGTCGGTAAGATCATCAAAGAAAAAGCCACCAATACCTCGACCTTCCTTACGGTGAGGAATGTAGAAATACTCATCACATGCCTTCTTCCACTTTGGGTAAATCGCTGGGTCGCGCTTGTCCAGCTGCGTCTTGTAGACAGCGTGAAAGTGGCGCGCATCTTCCTCGAATAGATAACTAGGAGTTAAGTCGGCACCTCCACCAAACCATCCGATCTTTTGTGGCTTGCCATCTTTGGCAACATAGCCCGTCTCCACTTCAAAGTAGCGGTAGTTTAGATGGATCGTCGGAGCCATCGGATTGTGCGGATGCATGACCAGACTGACTCCACAGGCGTAGAACGGTAGTTCTTGTTCCTCTTTCAAGTTTTTGCCACTCGCTTTCATCTGCTTTACAGCAGCAGGCGGCAACTTTCCATGGATAATCGAAACACCCACGCCAGCTTTCTCAAAGACGTTGCCATCCTGCAGGATGCGCGTGCGGCCGCCACCGCCGTGCCCTTCACGCTCCCACTTATCCTCCAAAAACTTTTTACCATCTACGGCCTCAATTCCTGAACAAATTTCGTCCTGAACGCGCAGAATCAACGCTTCCATGCGCTTAGGGAGCGGTGCCGTGCTGTCAAACTCGATACTATCCTTAGGAGTCTTGTCTTCGGACAAAGGTTGGTACAAAAATGATGACGTGGATATGGTGCCCTTACAGCGACTAGATTCTTGGTGCTGATATACATAAGCAGCGCTTAAGGCCGCGGGCACCACTGCTGTCGTAAGCCAAGGACGAGGGAGCTTTAGGAGAAGCTGACGCATGTTTGGCATTTCTAAACTTTTAGAGGAATGTTGTAGAATTAGAAAACTCTACCACTTAAAGTACTCTATCTATGAATCTATTTCCGCCTGCTTGATCGCCACCGCCTCTGCAGCAAAGCGACGAAGATTCATTTCAAGTCCCGCAAACGGTAGATGAACCACTTCCTGTGTGTCAAAGTGTTGGTTTTTGCTCACGTTGGCGCTGGCCATAACAGCTTTGTGACTTTGGAAATTCCGGTTCTGCCGTGTAGGTCTCAATGTAGTAGTCCTCTAGCTTCGAAGCATTTCTAAACGACAGCAAGTGTGTCCATACAATAGAATCTGGGTATCCATCAGGCTCTGGCGCTTCCAGCGTTGAAGCGGGGGTCTCTGCTGCCCGAACAATGGCGTCGAGCTCGGCCCACTCTGGAATCTCCTTACCTTCCCGTCGAAATTTCTGCCGAATCTCACTTTTCTTCTTTGCTCGCGCCACAGCTCGTGCTTTGTAGCTGATTTCTTCAAAAAGAGGCTCGCCCATGAGCTTGTGTGAGTTGCGATGTAGGAACAGGACGTCCCCTTTAGCGTCATGTTGTACCATGGTCAAGCCGCAAAAACTATCATTAATCATTTTACCAGCAATGGCTGGCGGCGTCGGAATCATATAGAACGAAGCGTCAAGCTTGAGCCATGCAAGACGAAAGAGATCTTTGTCTCCATGAACGAGTTTCATTGTGTCAAGGAGTGATGGTTGATAAAAGGCATAAAACTTGACGAGTTCCAATGCTTGTGCATGCCGCCGTCGATCGATTAGGATCTGACCGCTTTCCTGCTCAAACATGTCGACGAATGGCATGTCCATTAATTCCCACAAAAGCGACTGCTTATGAATGCTAAAGATGGTGCGTCTCGGATGCCAAAAGTCCGGCCAGAACATGGCTCCGTTCTCTATAAATTCTGGCGTGCTGAACAGAAATGTGGGGTCCCTTGATGGGGCGTTGTCTGCATCCAGGAACAAGATGCGCTCAAAGTAGCTGTTGTAGATGGAATATACTTTCGTACTGTAGCCAGAGGCGTGCGAATCCGTGATTTCGTAAAAGCTAATTCCTGACGTCTCTTTATCCCCTGCTAGCACTGTCAAAGGCTTCATTGCATCGGGATCTTCTTCAAACTCAGCTTTACGATACCAACACTCGATCGGCAAGTGGCATCCCACCACTTGACGCAAGGTTTTAATCGTCGCATAAGCGCTAGCAACTAGTTTCGGATAGACGACCATAACGATGCCATCGCGCTGTCTCTGCTCGTGAGTCACCTTAAAGTCCTTGATATTTGGCAGTGTTTTTCCCGATGCAACCACACTGTTACCCACTTCTCGCGCTTTGTATTGAAAGTTAACAAAATCCGGAGCATCCGAGCACCGAAACTTCGTGTCTCCGTCGGTGCTGTTGCAATAACGTCGCATCACTCGAAACAGTTCGCCAGTCGCCGCGTCTTTTACTTCACAATAGCCCGACAGACCGTTTGGAATCGTCTTGGTACACTTGTCGTCTTTGTCAGGCTTGCGCGGGCCATACGGACTACATCCATCAGTCGCTCTCCAGCCCAAGCACTTGAGATTACGCGGCCGTGCCTCGTCCTTTGGCAATATAGGCGCGTCTCGAGTGAATGTATGGTCAATTTGCTCTTCAGCGCTCTTTTCGATCTTCTTAAATTTCTTCAGTGCTTGCGGCGTGGAAAACGATAGCGCTACGTTTGACTGAAGATCTACGTCTGCGCCTTCCCCATGAATATTTTGTGAGGACCATGCCAGAATCAACCCCACGTTGAGTAAGACACCCATTATTAGTAGTCGAGATACCCAAGAGCGCTCACTCGAAAGCGGCACATTTGCAGGCGGTGCTGTGTATCCGCGACTGCGCAGTTGCCCAGTTTCTCTCGTAGAATTGATTGACGTACTAGCACGCGGGCGCAATAATAACTCCTGCTCCATTGTGTCAGTGGGTTTCTCTCGTTCGCAGATCGTTCCGTTGTGGCAATCTGCTTTTCATCCCTAGCATTTGGTGAAATGCACCTTACGTGATGACAACTTTTTGATCTTCTTGTCGTGATCATAGTCAACTAATGAATGAATCACTTGCGCTTTGTATTAAAAACGCAAACGGCAACAGTGTTTGACGAAAATAACAATACTGTAAGCTTAACGTAAAACATCAGTTTATCGCAGGAAATAGGGTACCTTAGCAAAATTAGGATAATTTTGTTCAATCAGCAGATAGGTGGAATCCGCATGAACCAATGAAAAGCTCGAATCATGGACTAGGCGGTGGTGTAAAGGTTTATCCTTAGAGATGTCTCTGAAAAAATATACAAGCTGACAAAAGTCGACCAAAAACCCACCAAAAATATCGAAAACATCAGTTTTTCGCGGCATAGAAATGTCGTTTAAAAGCCCTAAAAGTCGACCAAAAATATCAAAAACATCAGTTTTTCGCGGAAAATCTTTACTGCGAAAAACTGCTGCTTTCGATTAATCAGCCAATCGTGGGACGCGTAGCAAAAATACACACACATAATTGGTCAGCTGATGTCTCCTGCGGAAAACTGATGTACTGCGATAAACTGATGTTTTACGTTACCCTAAAATGCGGCGATAGGCGGGGCCTACTAACGTACTTCTTCAAACATAAGACCCTATTTGATTAGAAGACCTCCCTCACTACAGTGACATGTGATGGAGGATGTAAGAAATAGAGAACCCATTTCGAATAGACAGCCGGTCTTTTGGTGGTCATCGTTGCCTGGTCAACGTGTCTCTAGAATCACTGGCTCTGGTGCCAACGCTGCTTTAGCAAGCCTTCCACTCTCATTCTGAAACTTGCGATGGGGGCAGTTCGTCAGGGTTTTCGGGTGCACGAGAAGGTGGAGGTGATCAAGTGGATCGAGAACGAGGGAGATGGTGTTCCCTCCCGTGCATGCCCAAAAATAGAAGACCCGTTTCAAATAAAGAACCGATGTCACTAGTTTTTAGCTTCTAAATAGGTAGAAGACCGGTCTTATGTTCGAAGAAATACGTTACTAGTAAATGTATCAGAGCAAAAAGCATACTGTATTACCTTACTTATTTTTTATAATCTAGGATTCGAAATAGATACGAGTCATCCTATCCACAGGCTGCTAAAAATGAGGCATTGTGCTACGAAAAAGTACTAAATGCCTCATATAAGCTTCGCCGGAGCACCTCATTTAACTAGGTGGATTCAAAATATGATAAGTTTTAAACTTACAATAAAATAGAAGCGTGCCCACATCGCAACACTCTTAGTGATCCGAGAGGTATTTCTACGTCTCTACGCAGGCTGTAGATCTTCTTCTCGTATCCGACGTCTGCTCTAACGTGTCAGACAACAATTAAGGTCTAGCAAACCCGTACCAAGAAAATGGTTCACTTTAACATTGCAGACTGTGCCTACATATTAACTAGTACTTTAGACAATGTGATCAATCCGTTCGTGACGCACGTTAGCGACTATCTAAACACTGAAATCACCGAGAAAGCACACCACACACCACACAAGCGGTGGTGAACCAAACGGTTCATGGCGGCTGCCGTCAAGCTTCGAAAAATTTCTCATCGGAAAATCAGATAATGGGTTTTAAAGCTAGTAAAAAACGACCTTTGCTTCAACCATATTTTCATTTGTTCGTACCGCTAAAGATCATTCATTATATTGTCTCCAAAACTGTTGTGTTTGGATCCATCCCGCAAACTTTTTGTATCCCATGGTACAGTGTGCCATTTGCATGGTATGGATCACGTTATGTTTAGTCACTCCCCCTCGTAAGGACAATTGTAGGCAATGCAGTGCAATACTTCGACCTACTTGAAGTAATTAATATTGCTTCTTCGTCAAATTAGTATTTGTACACCGACAGCTTGGCGTGGACTCGATTTCATATTGGTTTGACATTCTCTGTGAGGTCTCGTGGCTCATCTGCTGGTAATATATGAGATTCAGTATGGGCAAGGGGCTGCCTCATTTTAGAGTTGCAGAAGCCCTCAAACAGCCAGTTTGAGGTATGAGGTGAAATATCCTCATTTTTAGCACCCTGCTGATCCAGACCATTGCACCGATTTGCCTCCTTTCCTCGGCTACTTCTTAAACAATGTATTGATCCCCCAAAGCTCGTTGGTTCTGATGACCTGTATGATATATAACCTGCAGAACCGCGACAAGGACTCGACAGAAGTTACAGCTAAAACAAAGGTTCCAGTTTCAGATGATGGAGGTTAAGACAAAAAAAGAAATCATTCTAAATTAAAAAAAGAATGATTTCTTTTTTTAATTCTGTGTTGTAAATTCGTTCAGGTTTTCTTTCAATGATGGGCATTTATTCTTGATATATTCATTTTTACACATCCAATTGAAATATTGGGTATCGTTTTCAACAATCCACTTTACAGATTTGTTCTTATGTTTGCCCCACCGCATGATATAACTATCGTCTCCATCTTGGAACTTACTTTGTAAAAAGCGTTTGATATCCGAGTCTTCGGATTGTTGGTTGTATA
>MIQA02023986.1:0-13217 GCA_001887855.2 Sclerospora graminicola
ACCAAAGTAAAAACGGACAGATTGTGGCAGTCTCCAAGAATGGCACGGAAGTTCCCGTTGGGATCAAGGGCGTCAATTGCTTTGGCATGGAAACAGGTCTAACGATTCCATTTGGACTGTGGGAAAACATGGACAATGGCACATCTGTCTATGAAATCGCAGCCTTTTTAGCTCGCAACAAGTTCAATAGCGTCCGTTTGCCAGTGTGTATCAAAAACATCCTCAACGACGTTGCACCAGAAAAATCGCTCATCAATTTAAACACCAACCGAGCAGTCAATATCACGTCGTACATTTCGACAAACCAATCGATTGTTCAAGCACTTGGATACCGTCAAATTCTGTCCTCATTAGTCTCCATACGTTAGAACCAAGAAATTAGGCGGTGCCTGGTTTAGCAAAGAATTGGATGTGAGTGAAGCTCAGTTCTTGAAAGCAGTTGACATTTTATCAACTTGTGCACGTCCAAGTACTGGAACATTATTGGCCTCGATCTGAAGAATGAACCACAGGAATGTTCGTGAGGAGGCGCCGCTCTAGACTGGCAAAAGGGGGCCTCGTTAATTGGGAATCGCATGCTCGAAGGCTGTCCGAATTGGCTCGCGTTTGTTGAAGGCATTGCTGGGTCATGGACGGTGACGCTAGGAAGTACTAGTAGGACAAACATCTACCAAAAAAAGGCAAATAAACACGATCCTGGGGTACGGAATAATGGTACGGAATAGCCCCGCCCTAATACAGTTGTATCCTTCCTCCAAAACATCTGGCTGTGTATTTTGCTCGTTTTTACGTAGCTAATATGGGTTCTACTGTATATTGGGGGGTGAGTCTATGGTTTTGGGGGTGATTATAAACGCCCCCTTTTACAATTTGTGTAAAAACTGATGTGTAAATTTTTAGTTCTTAATAGTAGGCTATGAGTGGCAGTCGCCTATGACATGCATGCTAGGGTAGGGCATAGATGTTACAGATGGTATGATGTAAGACATGAGAACAACCAGGGTTTCGAGCTGTTGTGAGATTGCAAAATGCACCCCTGCAAATTGCGTGCAAATTACGGGTGCAATGTATTGCTGTGATAAATCACACCCATTATTTCAGCTGAGGGGTAAGTAAATAAGGGTTCCTTTTTGGTTTGATTGGGGATTTGAATGTAAGGTTCTTAAGCTAATATCGAGTTGATATAATCAGACAACCTTACCCTTAACCGGAGTCGCTTGCTTGTTCTCTGTCATCATCTTCAATCTTAACCCTTTTAGTCTTACGTACCACCAGCCGACTAGCGAGAGACAACGAACGCGACTTGCGGCGTCGGTGTCGGCTAGAAGGTTTCATTAAACCCGGGACCTCGTCTTCTTACTCCTTTTCCGGTCGCCACTGTTCTTCTTACCTGTTTCTGGTGTCTTCTACCGTCTTCTTCTTCCTTGTGAAGCAGATGCCAAAACCGTAGTCCTGGGCTTGGGCACACTTTAGCCACTACACTACTACTTATGATGAGTATGGCGGTCGAGGTGGGGGGGGGGCGAAAGGGGAGCTGGTACCATCAGGAGGAGGATACATGAAGTCAAGTGTATTTTCTGTGGCCATTTGATGACCAAAGATGCTAAGAGGATGCGACAGCATCTAGCCAATAGCTGCAAGGAGTTCCCTTCATAGGTGCGTGGCGATGCAGCAAATCGAGTAGCCAGCGAGTTAAGCAATTTGAACAACAACGAAGGAGATGCTAACACAAATGGCAACAACGATAACGTTGGTTCTGCTTTTTCTGCTGCTGGTCGGCCCGACGGCTATCCGTCGGGCTCAACAAGAAGGACCTTATCCCGACAACAGCAGGACATAAGAGATGCCAGGGGTGCAAAGAGTGTGCGTAGTGCAGTTGGCAAGGGAGGAAATGGAGGCCCTGCACCGCGAATTTGCTGAGTGCATGTATTACTCTGGACTATCTTTAAGCGTCTTTAAGAAGGCTGGCGCTGGGAAAGTTTCTTCTAGAAGCTTAACCCCTGGTTTAAATTTCCATCCAATGATGTGCTTGGCGGCAGACTACTTGATACTACATACGATCATGTGAAGCAGCGCGAAGAGCAACGCATAAAGGAAAGCAGGGTTGGATTGACCTTCGTTTCCGATCGATGGAGCAACATGAGGAAGGAGTCCATTAATAACTTTATGGATACATCGCCTCAGCCCTTTTTTTGTGGAAGCAGTGGCATCTGGCATCGAGAGATGTACTGCACAATATATAGCCAAGGAGCTAGAACGGGTGATTGAGCAATGAGGAGGAGCAGTAGACTGGCTAGACTCAACGAAAGTGGGAGTGACGGCAGTGATCACCGACAACGCGGCAAATATGAAGGCAGCATGGGACATCCTCCAGAGAAAGTACAATACCATGTTTTTCCTTACATACCTTTGGTCAGGATCTCTATGGAGTAGCAGTCATAGCGAAGCACCTAAAAAAGCTAAGAAGCTTGTGAACTACTTCAGAAACAAGCAGATCCCCCCATCTCTTTTAAGAGAAGAGCTCCCCCAAGCTAGTGTCAGAGCAAAGTCCCTGAAGCTGCCTGGTAAGACACGATGGGGTTCTCAGCTCATTATGCTCCAGTCCCTGATAGACGTCAAGCGAGGCCTTTAAGGGGTACAAGAGATCACAGACTGTGCAGGTTACACTGTAAGGCTACCGATGGGATATATTTTTTTAAACCTTGTTGGGAGCTCTTGTTTTTGGAGGGGCATGGCTGGAGTAATTCACATTCTTAGTGTTCCAGTCAAACTTTAAAATTACTGACAAGGTGATCATTCGGTTTTGATGGAAGTAGAGGCCATTAGAAAAAAGATCGAGGACTATTTACGTTCGCCCAATCTTGGTGATGGCAAGCTTTGATACCAGATGAAGACAAGAACGTAGCCAAAGAGGCACTTCGCTCTAGACTTAAGATGATGGACCATCCAGTGTACATCCTTGCCGATATTATGGACCCGCGAAGCTTGGGACAGCGCGTCGAGGACCAGGATCGGTGGGAAGCATCGCTTCGATTCCTGTCTACGATATGTGAAGTGATATGCAGGCGGTGACAAAAGAAGGTTTTGAAAGCTTGAACGAATACCGGCTTCAGATGGGCCCGTTCAGGCCTTTTCGATGGGAGCAGCTACAAGAAAACGGCACTACGCCCAACAAGTCACCTTTTGAATGGTGGCTTACTTTACTACCTATGGTTCAAAGGTCTTGCACCCCTTTGCGTGCCATAGCATTGAAGATTCTCTTCATTCCTGCCTCGTCTGAAACAGCTGAGACATGCTGGAGCACTTTTCTTTCGTACACAACAAAATGTGAAACAGACTAAGAATGAGAAGGTTACCAAGCTTGTGTATTGCTATCAGAACTTGCGGAACTTGAATAACGGTGGAGTGGCACGATTCTCGATTGCTCGCAAAAAAAGAGACCGGTATGAGGCTATACCAGATTGTGACATCAACGACAATGAAGCCGCCACCCCTGGTGCGAGCGGTGGTATAGCAATACATCCAGATCCGGGAGGGACACTTTCTTCTTCTGATGATCCTTTCGACTTTTTCTTTCGTCTGTGATGATGATGATGATGATGGGAGCGAGAGCGGTGACATTAACTCCTCCGCTGACAATTGACTGTAGCGGTCAATCTAACAATCTGGACATTGCGTGGTTCTTTAGACCCGCTTCTTATGAATTGATCAAGCTTTCGGGCCCTGGCACAATTCTCTTGGTACAGCTACGAGTTCAAATACGGGACATCTTTGTGACGTTCACCACTGCCGCTGGTCATGATCTGACAAAACCTTTCTGTTTTACAGCTTACGATGAACTTGTGCACAACTGATCGTACGACTCCAGTCTCCTCGTGTTGCGTGTTTGGCCGTGTAATTGGACAACTCGTACTCCCTGCTTCGGTCGAAACAAGTGCACATTTGCTGCGAATCCGTTGATCCGTCAGCCTACAAGTTAGCATGGAAACGGTGCTTGGACATGGCACGATCGATATCGTGGAACAAACCATCTAGGGTTGGGAGCGAACGATGTGCTCGATATATGGTTTCACTACATCAAAAAGAAGAAACAGAAGCAGCTCTTCAACGTCAGAAAGACGGCGCTGTGATGGATGAAGCTAGTAAAGGCAAGGATAGCAGCATGCTGGGCTTTCCTTTATCGTTTCTTTCGATACCCGTGTCGTATCTTGTCGGTGGTCGACTCTCACGTGAAGACGATGCTGAAGCTTCCACGAAATACCTGACTCCATTTACCTTTTTTATTCGTCAGCACATGTTGTCTGCCAGAAGGTTGTGGTGTGTTGTTTAATGCAGCCGACAGCATGTGGAATTGGGGAAAGGAAGCCCAAGTAGAGTCTGTGATTGCTTCTTTATCCAGGAAAAAGAAAAAGAGGTACGGGAAAGTCAAACATTTTGTTGATTTGATTGTTGGTTATCTAGTAGGGTTTCAAGCAGACTCGTATCGCATAGCGTGAAGGCCAAATCTGCTGCAGATTCCGACGAGTCGCCAGAATACACAGAGCGTTCCCTGATCGCCCAAAGTTTAATCGACGGGACACTACATTTCGTAAAGTTTACTGGGCGATCTTGGAGCCAAACGATGTAAATGAAACGATTTGGGCTCGCGTGACTGCAAGACAAAAAGCTGCTCCAATCGCAGTATCCTCTCAGGATTTGAAATAGCTAGAACATCGTTTTGAGGTTCAAAAGACACAAATGTCACGCTCTGGATCCAAAGAGAATACCACGAAAAAGACCACGTTTTCGGCACTAGATTCCCGGCGAGCAAAGAATATTTCAATCGGGCTCAGTCAATTCAAACCATTTGGAGGAGTCGACGCCATATTGGTGGCATTGAAAGCTTGTGACTTGAGTTTCTCATAGTCGATCGCTTGATAAGTATACTGCAAATTATACCAAAGAGTATCGAGCTAAAACGTTATAGTAATTTTCGAGCCTTTTGGTAAGTGACGGAAAAGGCAAGCCCTAGCGTCCACATGGGAAGTCTGCCATTGTTCGAATAACATTCTTGTTCTGTAAATTGAATGCAGATCAAGATGATGCTATTTGTTTTACAATTTAAGACCACAAGCTGGACTTACGCAAGCGTGTTCACGCTATTACTCAGGCCTGCTACAAAGTGCTGCAGAGTGAACGTCTTGCTCGGTGTTTTGAATTGGTATTGACGATAGGGGATTTTTGAATACCGGCACGGAGAGCTTGAAGGTGTACATGGTGTAACCCTTGCGTCTCTTTTAAGGCCCTTGTCCAAGGACCGAAATGGCGTTCTGTATAGAAAAATAGTGACACATGATTGGACAATACAAATTAATATTTGACACATTACTATTCCGAGATCGTGTAATTCCAGAACACCTCCATGAGGTGTTCTCAAAACAGCACATTTGTACCGAAATCATAGATGAAGTAATATACAGAATAGAGTAGCAGTATAATAGTAGTTTGTGCGTATGCTGCGAGTCCTCGGCCGAAGCCTTCGGCACGACCCAAGGGAGTCGATAACTACACGAAGCACAGCCCTTAGACATCAATACATGTGGTCCAGCACACATGCTCACTAGAAATACTATGTATTTATGTGTGATGCAGGTAGGTACCGCAAAAGGCTGATAAATTTGGCATCCCTTTCCCAATCAGTTTTGCAGGGTGCCAAATCTTTCAGACTTTAGTGGTCGGTATTCATTGGCTGGCCACAAATTTACACAATTTACAAAATACGGCAATATTGTCTCAATGTTTCACAAAAAAAGTGATGCCAAAGATCGTTTGCCAGCCAAGTGTTTTGACGACCTGTTTGTCAGTGGTTAAGGCCCTGCCCTGGACCGGAGATGCGGGTTCGAGTCCCACCGTGACGAAAATCAAAGCGGATGAGTCGGGGTCCAAAAGTGTAAGAAAATGAGGCCCTTACAGCACCAGGCTTGACAGGCTTACCACAAACCTGTATTGGGCAGGTTCTCTAAATATCAGCAAGTGTCTTTGGAAAAGCGTGATTTACCAAGATAAAAGCAACTAACCATGGCATTTAAGCCGGGGAGGGGCGGCCTCAAGTCCAAGATGGCGTTGAAGGCACGTTCGTAGTGGCCTTTCGTACAGCAAGCTACGCGACAGAACGGTTAATTTACAAAGAAAACAATGCGTACGACAGCTTTTGTGAACAATCGATTAGGCGCTACGCTGAGTTGAATTCCTTGTTGAAGAAGATGGTACGTGATAAGTGGTTTGAGCACGTTTTTGACACTAGTTTACGCTCAGACGCTCAAGCTGTATCTGCTACTGTCTCCGACCAGGTCTACTGCTGTTTTAAACGGGCAGGACGGCAGTCTGTTTATTAATCAAATGTCTGGAGTGAAAGGCTTGAGCCGACACGACTGACATATTTAAAAGCACAAAGATACTTGGTGCTTATGAAGTAGTGCGTCGAGTATGGAACAAACGATATATTCATGTGTCTAAAGGTTTTGGCTTCACAAAAGCCATGTCTTGTTTTTCGCATGAGAGTTAGCAGGTCTAAAAAGATACATGTGATTGTTCCCCATGGAATTTAAAAGAGGATTTCCCGTTACATCAAGCGACCGAGGCACTTCACGAAATTCTAACTCCTCTTCGGTCATTGTGCCTTCTGCTTCTAACCACTCTTTCAAAGTATTCCTCGAGGGTTTCTGACACCACAAGGATACACTTTTTTCTTCTCTGAATTCATCGCTGTCTTTTCGTCAAGATTAGTATTATCCTCATTAGAGTCATCAACATCATCAACTTCAACATCGTCCTCTACATCTTTTTCAACAACGAAACTCAAGAGATCCTTCTCGTCGTCCACCAATTCTTCCATATCTTGTGCTATTAGCTCTTTCTCTTCTTCGGCTGTCCTCTCTTTCAATGCATTTCATTCCTTCATTTGCATTCTCTCTTTGAGCTTCACATACTCATTAAAGCGATAAGCCTTTTCCCGAAAAGTACGCGACGTCGTTTCATCTTGCTTACATGTACAATTAGATGTTCAATCACTTGGGCTGCATCGACAAACGATGGAACGCGTAGATCCAGCCGTCCAATTTTCAGCAAGTCACCGCGAGGAACTAACCCAGACACATTCATTTTCAGACCAGCGTAGACAGAATTCAGTTCACTTCATCTATAAGATCACCCACTTTGGTACCATTAGGTACATTCATCAGCGTTACACCTGAACGCTTATCTGCTGGTGACGAAAAGATGGGACGGTACCCGTTCCAGCCCGACATCATGACACCAAAAACAAATCTGGAGCGCACGCGTTGTCGCCTTCTGACATGCACTTCCCGACTCGAATTCTACAACAGCTTAATACGGTGTCTTTCTGTCACTTGCAACGATTTTGATCTTGTTTTTGAGCATTCTCAACCCCTTTGAGCCCTCCAAATTAGAGTTTACAGATTTCTTTTTCGTTCTTCTCTTTGGCAAATCACCGCCACTGTTTTTGGTGTTAGCATCGTTTTCTTGCTCTTCACCTTCTTTGTCACCCTCCATATCAGAGTCCTCAAATGGTGCCTCTGGTGGTCCCGTAATAGGATTGTAGAAGAGGAAATAGCGTTTGATCCCTCCCACATGAGCGAGCGCATTCTCTAAATGCTTCTTCGTGACGCCATGAGGTAAATTGCGATAGAAAGCGCAATGTGAAGGGATCCATGTGGTTTCAAGATGCTTGCGCCCAGCGTCCGTCTGCGGTTCTTAGGAACCTCGTCCACGCAGTCGTTTCCAATCAAAACGCATTTTGAGGGGAGCGTATCGGTATTCCGTATATATGATATTGAAAACATGGTGCAAAAATGCAATGTTCACAAATCAAAGTTGAATACTAGTGTGTGATTAGCTGATTCTTATTATAGAAAAAATTAGGGTGCCAAACCTTTTTCGGTACATGGACAGTGCCCGGAACGTCGTTTCTGAACGATCAGAATTACATTACCCTAACCCTTGTTGCGGTACAGTAAAGCGTGTCAGCACTTGGAGTAGGGCTTAAAGGTGCGTACTGTTCGATACTCACAAGTGGTGGTGGACTGTAATGCTGTTAGTAACAAACAAACTTGATATGAAGAGCCTACTGTCGGAAACTAAGACAATCGATCAAAGCTGTCGCTGCTCCAATTTATCGTCAAGCTTATTCACATAAGTGCATGATTTAGTCGCCCTTGCTTGACTGAATAGTGAATATGGAGAAACTATTGACTTTACTTATAGGATCGAGGTGAAGATGATGTTTTGTTTGCTGTTTCTAAACGACCTCTGCACGGTCCCGAGGCAAGAAAATTCTCATCTGTGAACTGCGACTCTCAAATTCGAGCCTTAGGAAACGATATTCATAAATATGAGCTCGAGATTCAAGACAATATAGAAAAAGATTGGAAGCAATTAACAAAGCTGAAACTCTTGGAAAGCTTCAAGTTGAGAAGAAGAAAAAGTTTATTGCCATCTATACCCTTAAACTTGGATAAAGATAGCGCAAAAATCGAAGTAAATGAGGGTATAGTCGCAACAGTAGAAATGAGTACTGCTGTTGAAGAAAAAGATGTGGAAGTTGCCAACTCATTATTGATTAGCGTTTATCAAAAGCAAGAGTTTGACTAGAATGTAGCATGAAATTCTACTACCTCACTACAACAGTATCGACAAAAGGGTGCCGCTTATCGCTAATCCAAGCGTCTTTATACATAATACGTCGCTCTAGGCGGCTCTATCGGAAATTTGTTTCTCACGTGATATTCACGCAATGTTGCATGCAATTTGCATGTGAGTATGCGACTTGTAATAAAATTGCATAAATATAGTACTTCGATTAAAAGGGCATAGCTAGTACCACCAATAAAGTGCTAGCTAGTACCACTAATTTGGCACAGGTCCGGTAGCATGGCAAAGGATTTTTTATTTAGAAAAAGCATATGGAAGCCGTGAGATAAACTCCTTTCACGGTTGCTTTACCAGCTGATGATATGTCTACCTACAACGTCCGTAGATACAGGAATGCTCGGCCATCTCTGTCAAAAATCAGAGCCTCGATGTTGAAATCTCTGCCGTTTCGGGCATGCGGCGCTTGTCCTCGTTTGCCAAAAAATCCTGATACCGATCCAATATATCATTTATCCATTTTGTTCCAAGTCGACCTCTAAAGATACTATATCTAGTTTCACGTTGTGCTCCCAGAACATAATACCACAAAAGAAACTGTCCATCTTCAATTCTGGAGGCTCCCTCCCATCCCCAATTCATCCCATTGCCGATTTCCTTCGCTGCATCATGAATAGAACCACCGACCTTTTCCAGTAAAACTAGATACAAGGCGATATCGATGTACTTTTCGACGCTTAAGGAAGTCTCACTACGAAGTTTTGCTTGAAATTCGTTTTTAAACAACGAATCCATTATGAATGCGTTCATGTTTTTTGGGGGGCGCGGCAACGTAAGTGCTTCAAGTTCCGTCATTTTGAAATGCAGCTCCGCAAAATCTTTTATGGATTTGTAAGAAAAACCCGGTAATCTTCGAAGAAAATGCTCAAGACGAGTCAGGACTTCTTCATTAGTAATCATGCGTTCTTCGTCTTCTTGCTCAATCGTTGTGTTAGCTCTCAAATATCGTTGGACATAGTCAAACCCGAATGTCTTCGTCCGTTCAGACTCAGCGGAGGCCAAAGCAAGATCGCGACTTGCAAACGATGTAGATGCGATGATCATGAAGAGAAGGAAAAGCCTCATGACTTGGATGTGGAAACGAAAGTTGGAATTGAGATCTTTGACGATTCAAATTGGAAACTGACAGACGAGAAGGATAAATAAATGCATTCTCTGTTCCACCAATCACAAGGTTTCCCTCTGGATTCTACAATACATAGAATCTTAAAGAAGTTTCTCGTACTACAGTAGGTAATACATACATGTATTCGGATCGAAAATGTATCTAGTGAGAAAAGTCCAGCGACATAAAAGCAAAACAAATTTTCATAAGATGATTGAATACTTCGAGGCCTCTTGAAACTATCTATCTACCTAATTTGATGGAAAATAGGTACTCAAATTAGGTAGTTCTTGTAACATACAAATTTCAAGATAAACCAACGACCGCGACGGACGGGCGAGGTGGTTTTCATATTTTGATCAGCACTCAGTAGAGATGCCCGTGCAGATATGAGTACAAAAACTCGTGTTGATGCTTGTGTTGCCAGTTCTGTTCTTGTTACTTGAAACGACGTGTTCAATCAGGCAGCACTTAGGCACCTGTGCGTCATCGACCAGTGCTGTAATCGAGTTTAAAGATGCATCCCAGTTTGGAGTTTTGACTAAAGATGAAGGGTTCATTGTTGTGAAGGGAGTGGGTAATATGACTGCCATGGAGTAAGAAGATCAGTGAACTACATGGAAGAAATTATTAGAGGGAAAAAGGGCGTTTTCCTAATAGTACATCAACTTTAGCCTGTCGAATATGCAAGTAGATCCACATAATAACCGTGACAGATAAAGCAGTGATCCCACGCGCAGATTGACTCACAATGGCTTGACAACTTCCACGTTGTGAGCGTTTTCTGAGGGGGAAATAGTCTTGTCAAAATAGGCATTATGAAATATTTGGATTAGTTATTCTGTACTTTATCTCGACACATTACCTACTCAAGAGCTGTCAATTTCTAATATACATGTATGTTTGACATATAAATCACCATATTGAGGAAGCGGTGTCGGTAGATAGTCGTTGTGCACAAAATTAAGGGAATTTTGCAAAAGCTGACGCAAATCCAAACATTTCATCAAAAGTTGATTTAAATGGGTTTAAATATTTTACATTTAGTAAAACCATTTAAATCAACTTTGGAAGAGTAACGCGCCCCATTGTTAGTCATAAAAGACAAACAATTGGGCGTGTTACTCTTCCAATTAGGTTAGAAGTTGAAGTGATGATTTGTAGATCCCAGGAGCGACCTAAAAACGGGCAAGCGTCTTTTTCCCATCTTCCACCAGGTATTTGCCTTCACAAAAAAAGTTATGGAAGAGTCGATTACACTCACGAAAGCGGGAAATTTTAAAGATTTTTTTCGAAGTTACTTATTTTGATAATGCTGATGTCTTGTGCTTTATCAACATCAACTCCTACATCAAAGTTATATAGCACCCATTCTTTTGCATCGCTTGCTTTTAGAAGAACACTTCCATCCCGAGATTTCGGGCAATGGATAAAATGAATCCAAAAATAAACTAGACGTAAAACTTACTGAAAATGACGGCGTCCCAGACATCCAATAGAACGTGATGGTCATTATAGATCGTGGTGCACCTTTAGCATTATCAAGTCCTACCATGAGTTGCGGTACGTGAGAATATTTTAGATGTAACCCAATCGGAACAGAAAAACACAGTAACCGTAATTTAGTCGTATGTTACCCTAAATTCACGTGTAAAAAGGTTTAAAATAACATGTAGCATATTTAAAACCATTTAAAACCATTTTAGTCACTTTTTTACGAAGTTATTGGATTTGAGTCACCTTTTGGAATATTCCCAAAAATTAAAGAATGGGAGTTTATTGAAATAAAAGAGAGGCACATCAAATTTACAAGCGCGGCTAGCTCTAACTCAGTCTGCTTCTTACATTCTACGTAGCTTACTTATCCTTTCGACTTCATTACTCATCCAACACATGTGGAGGCAAACACGGGTCACCTATTCCATATGGCTACTAAAGGGTACATAGTACACGTGAAGTACTGGATATGACTGGCTTTTGGAGACCGATAAAACTGTCGATTGCCGGAGGTCGCGAGGACGGAGATTTTTATTGCTGGCGGAAAATGCGGTGGTTAGAGCACTCTTCCCACAAACTTTTGCCTCAACCCCACCTGAACAGCTACCGCCTCGAAACGGGACCAAACTATCTGTGTTATTCGAGATTGCTGCCAAAAGAATGTTAAAGAAGATTGGTAATGGCTAAGAATGCTGATTTTCATTGCTAAGTAACATTTCTTCCGTTTATGTACAAATCGCGTGCTCTAACCTATAATTTAAGACTATCTTGAGATAAAACGGTAATCTTTACAAGTAGTTCCTATGATTTGTTCTTAACGCCGAATCAGTTTTCGATCAGCACGCAAGTAGTAATGCGCAGGCTAGTCGCAGCTCCAGAGGCTGCCTAAATCAATATTGGTACAATTTTATTGCCAGAGTTATCAAAGATTTATACAAGTTGAGAAGTGTTCAAAAATATAATGATTATGCATCAGCTAAGTTTTCTTAACCTGTATCAATTTTCTTACGATCTCTTCTAATTCAGCAAGGCGTCTTCAGATATTAGCGGGATCGAGTTGCAGGAAGCCCCAGCCAAATACAGCTCTGCGAATTATGACTTTGTACGTTGTACCTACTTTATGGTACAGGGGGTGTGCACGTAGCAAAAAGGGGGTGTGCACCTAGTGGGTCTTTTTAAGTTTTTAATCAAAGTGGGAAAAAGGCTTCATGTCGGGAGGTAAATGTACATAAATCGTACAGGTTAGATTAATTAGCTGAATGCTTTAACCTTACTCGACATTCTAGCGTAGATATTTAGCCTGCCGTAAGATACATGCTGATAGTTGTTTTTTCTTAATGGCTGGTCTCTATAGAATCTAACGATACAAAAAGGCATTCGTATGATAAATCGGAGCTGCGTCCTGATATTATGGCAACATCTAGATCCTGTTAACGGGTATTAAGTCTGAACAGCTTGATGGATTAAAACGTTCTCAATAAGTTCCTGACTGGCCGTAATACTGCCCGCCACAGTTCCCAACATGAAGTCTGTCATTACGTACAGCCGCGGGATCATACACCGTATGATCCTCTTTCTCTGGTGACACTAACGAGCACAGCTGTAAGAGTGAAAATTCAGCATTTGACGTCGAAACCTTCGCTTTTTTTGTAAGAGAAAACCCTTGATGACGGAAACCAAGACCTTTAACGCGTTGGTCGTCGAATTCGAGTGGTACAACACACGCAACCCAAATTACAATCTCACGGTCTTCTTCAGCATATCGTAGTATCTGCTTAGCATGGAAGTCGGCACGCGCATTGTCGGCGAAAAAATCTTTAGCAAAATCCTCAATAATTGTATCCGGTGTATCTGGTGTCGCTACGTGCTTTATAAAAATTGGATAATTATTGTCAGTTATACGAAATAA
>MIQA02023987.1:0-17001 GCA_001887855.2 Sclerospora graminicola
GGCCAGTGGGTATCCGGATTCCACCCACGACTTCGGTCATGGATTTGGAAATCGGCTCCACCACATTATAGTAATACTCCTCTGCATCAATACAAAAATTCAAACTGACAACGTCAGTGGATGTTTCTTTAGCCTTTTTTTCTGGAAACGTACCTGGATACCCCCGTGAACTGTCACGACGTTTAAGTAGAAGACGTCACAGCTAATATATCTGGCGTGCGATGTAGTCGCGCTAAGCTATGGCGCTTTCAAAATCGTACGGTACCGGAGGGTGTGTTTTATTTTTTGGCGCTTGATCCCGCTGTCGGACGCGCTGTTCTTCGTTCCTTTAAATCTTCAGCCAAATCATCTGCATTGCACTCACGTATGAAGTATTGAACGCAGCACGCGGTTAAAACCTTCGCTGTGTCGAGCTCGCTCTCGTTTTTTGCTCTGAATTAATTTAAAGCGGCGCTTTAGCAGACCAATGGCTCGCTCCACAACATTTCGGGTCGTCTAGTGGCGCAATTTGTACACCCCCTTCGCATTTTTCAGCCGACGCTTGGGTCTATTGGTCCACTCATGCAGATGGTAGCGGGCTCCGCAATATGGGTCAAAACTTGGGCCGTGAGTCCATAACCTGCATCAGCGAAAACATAGTAGTCTGATGTTAATTGGCTAAATAGACCACTTATGGTTAGAACGAGCGAGTCATGCGCGCTGCCCTCCGCGCCAGCATAAACATAGCGTATGAACAGATTCTGGTCGCTGAAAGCGAGCACGTTGGTCGTGATCGCGGTTCTGCGGCTTTGAAACTCGTCAAAACAAGTACGTGATTCTTTTATAATTGCTGCACTTTGTGTTGATAACTTCTTTGTATCAAACCAAGCTTGTTCGCGTCCATGGCAGCAACGGTGATTTCGATATGTGTACCGTCTATGGCACCAAGAGCCTGGTCGAAATGTAAAAAACGCTTGACAAAGTCTTAAAGGATCTCTGTGGGCAGATGAACACGGTCCGAAAGCGCTGCTGTGAGCGTTCGGATCCCTTCTACGCGGTACTGCTGACACGTCGAGTAACCAAAGTGATATTTTGTCTCTTGTTGCCTTGCAGTACTGCCGGTTCCTAGCCAATTAAGCATGGCGGCAAGAAGCTTGCGCTTTCTTCGTACGCAATCCGCGATGAACGGCTCACAGGTATGAAGAAGCCGCTCGAATGAAGCGCGATCGATTCTAAAAATCTGTTAAAAGAGTCGCGGATGCGCTTGAGCACATTTGGGCAACAAAACGACTTTGCTCGGTCAGACCAGGCAGCTAACGCGGTATACGAGCGTCACCAATAGCGGGGGCCTTCCTTGCTTTGCTCCCGTCCTTTTCGCTGTCGGATGCGCTGACGAATAGGAGTCGTAAATGAGCGATAGCTTCGCCTCCCTCCGCATCCATGTTTGCACGTGTTTCGATTTTAAGGTGATCAAATTTCCAACTGCTTTTTAGTGACAATCGTCACTACCATGACAACCAATAGACCATCGAAGCAAAGATTGACACATTGATAAATACCTGGTTATACGTCAATTACAGTATTATTAATCATTTGGTGTAAGTCATATACATGTAAATACCAAAATGAACAGTCGTAAATACCCATTCAATTTCGATATGACTCAGTCTTTTCGAATTTACACATATCATCTTGTGGACTATACACCAAAGCTCAATCAATTGCGTCAAATGAAATAGAATCAGCAATGACCAAAATTATTTGACACCTTTTCATAAACGATAAAAACCATCAGAAACGGTTTTAAAGGGTATAGCTAAAACAAAAAAAGGATCTCGGGCGTGGTGCGCGGGAGGTTTTCGCGCCAAATTCACTGTGCGCCACTTTTTTCACGGACGTGCGCATTTATCAAAGAAGCCTTCAGCCACCAAGATGTCATATTAATTTATGGCATATGGGACCGTAGCGTGAAAGAACACATCAAGCTAAGCAATTCACTGAGTATCTCTTTGTTTCACATGCAGGTAAAATATTCTAGCCTACATATTATGAATTGCGATCATATTGTTAAGCCTACGTTATGTTTTGTGTAGTACTGGATGTTGAACTGTTAAGTGGAGTATTTTTGTGCAAAGTGAATTTTCGATGTATCGGATAGTCTTGCGTGCGTTTGGCGATCGCTCGTTGAAAGTGCCGACACCGCTCGTAACCTGAGCTAGAAGTCCGGCTCATTCACGTGGAGGCGGACGATTTGTTTGTCAATTTGGCGTGTGATAGGATTTGGGACGTTTTAGGTGTCCGTGAAGCGGTTCGATCATCTTGACGATGCCAAAGCCGCTTCCGTTGCGATTGTCAAGGCTGCCTACGAGAAAGGGAGTGAGGATAATTTGACCGCGACAGTTGTCGTGTTTGGATTAAAATCGAAGGCAGTCATTCGGCAAGGGACGATGAAAGCGAGAGTGCTGAATTCTCAACGGAAGACTTTGACGACAGATCAAAGTAAAGAGGAGGAGGTTGACATGTTCAATTTATAAGACTAGGTTTCACGTCGCGTGGTGGCCAAGTTGGTACGACGCAATGAGCTTTTCCTGTTACAGCTGCTGTTGAGACCCAAGACGGTTTAAATATGAAGGAGAAAAAAGTAGTGGACTTACCTTTGCGAGTGGGAGCATGTTGTCTGTATCGTAGAATCGGAAATTGATAGGAGGTGAACGTTGCTGCGGTTTTCGTCGCTTTTGTTTGCGCCGGGCTCTAACCATTTCATGATCCACAACTACCTCAGCCGCTATCATAAACTCTTAAACTTCCAGCATTGAAAAAGAAATACTTTAGCGCAGAAAGTAATACCTAGGTGAGGGATGGAAAAGCCATATTGATGACGAGTGCTTGTAACTTTAAGGAATGTACTGGTGGGATGACACGAATGACACGATACTTGGGGTCTAAATGTTGCTGGATAAAGTCAATCACGTTGCCAAACTACCAGAAAATGAAGCGTGAAATGACGTGGGAGATAGCTAATCGAATTAGAAAGTAGACGTACGTCGTGGACAATGGTAGCACCACGATGACTGCGATCATGTTCGAGCCGCGATAGACGGTATGTTGCAAGCAAAATCCACGAGGAGCACTACAGTATTATGGTAACCGATAATCAAGCTTCCTCCGAAAAAAAATTGATTGTCCTCCGCGTAGGCAAAAAGGCGATATCAAATACATATCCATTTTTAAAATAAGATTTTTTATAGGAAGTATTATTTGTAACAGTATGAAATTTATGATCAGTTAGAATTTGATATACTTAAAGGAAAATCTTTTCGTAAAGGATGTCCTTCAAAACCATAATCAGTTAAAATTCTCCGCAAATCTGGATGATTGACAAAAAAATACCAAACATATCCCAAATTTCTCTTTCACACCAATTAGCAGATTTATAGTTTCGACGAATAAATTAGGTCATTGCTGATTTATGTTGGATATTTGACGAAGCCAATTGAGCTTTGGTGTATACTTAAACTAAGTGAATATTCCAAAAGGTGACTTAAATCGAAAAACGTTTTCAAAAGCTGACCCAAGTGGTTTTAAATATATTAGCATGTTGTTTAAAGCTGTTACAATGCGCTTCAACGACTAACTAGGGGCATATTAGTTGAAGTAAATCCCAGTCAAAGGCTTGGCGCCTTTTTGCAATCTTCCCGCCTAGTATTTGCCTTAACAAAAAAACATGGATCAGTTGACCACACACAAGAAAGCGGGAAATCTTATTGTCTTGTGCTTCATCAACTATTTATAATATATGATCAATTCCTCCGTTGGGCTTATATAGTACCCATTTTTGCATCGATTGCTTTTAGATAAACCTTAAAGCTTGCAATGCGATTTACTTCCTCTGCAGTACAATGGATATAAAATACACTAATTTACAGTGTACAATAGATCTAAAATTATTTTTGAAAATGACGATGTCCAAGACATCACATAAACGAGCATGACTATTATTCGGCATTCATAGATCGAGATAACCCTTAGGATATCTAGTCTTTGTCTGTGCCAATGAGTTGTGGTTCGTGGAAGTATTTAAGAAACTGGATCAAATCAAACTGTAACATAAATGGAGCAGCCCCTTGTTAGTCGTTGAAGCACGAAAGCCCGTATTTTACTCATGTAAATATGTTTAAACAACATGGTTAAATATTTTGAAACCATTCGAGTCACCTTTTGACGAAGTTTTTGGATTCGAGTCACCTTTTGGATTATTCCCTTAACTCATTTAGTTGTGTTCTTGATGTAAGTGGGTACTCATTCGTCCGCCGAAAGCTGTATAGTTTTTTTCTATACCGTTAAACCCTCCCAACCCAAGGGCAGTCAGTGAAGACAATATCTAGGTTAGGTTAAGGGATTATTCTCTAATGAGGAACGGTATCACTCAAAACGGTAATTATCAGATTATATGTATCTATTAGAAATTTATGTTCTCCCTTTATAACTGAGCCTTGATCATTTTTATCCAATAAGTCAGACTAAATGGGCTATCAAAATTTAAATCTTGACGTGTCGGGTCGATTTGACGTCTTGCTTCTTCACTATCAGCGAACCGAGCTCTTTTAAGCTAATTAGATATATGATTTGAAAGTGGATATTTGATGTGAAACTATAAAAATTCGAGTAGGCACATTAAGTTCGAACTGGATTGGTCTAGATGATTTAGATCGATTTATATTGCAATTAGTTGGTCTAAAGTAGTAGATGTAACAAACGATTACCCTCTTTATCGGCAGCTTTCTTCCATTTATCACTGTCAGCATCTATATGAGGAAAGAGTAAATTTGTATTCGTAATTCAATCACTTTCCAAAGCTTTCCAGGCTTGTTTCCAGCATCAATCCCATCCATACTACTATCTAAATTATTGAAGTCATCCACTAGTTTGCGGTGAATTGGAATAATATTTTACCACCTAATAAACTGTTTTTGTTCAAATCATCTTGTGGCTCCTGGCGTTCACAATCCGTCCTGGTACATAGGCGCTTCGCTTTGGTAGTGCGTTCATGTTCTCCAAGCAAAGAATCTTGGATATTTGGAGCTCGGACTCCTCAGGAAGTGAAGATATTATTAAAGAAGTTTCTTGTTCGCTTCCATCTTCTCTCCAGACTTTAAGGTACCACTGATAAAGAATTGGTTCTGAAATTTGATACTGCTTCATAAAACCTCCCCTGACCCCAGGCAGAGTTTGATCTGCTTCCATTAATTGCATTTGGGTATTGGGTGGGTACCGTTTAACGACGAGACACGCGGGTGGGTAGGGGGTGGGCAAAGCCTATCCAAATGAATCATGGGTAGGCATGGTACCCACGCCTAAGGGGAGTTCTTACAAAATGTCCCGGAACGAAATAAACGACAACGATTGGCTCAGCCAACTGGGGTTAGGTCGCTTCCGGCATCGGTCCCACCATCTGGCTTTATCCCAGGGCCATTTTGGGACGTTGGGACTGAGACGGGCTCAACCCATCACAAATACAAGTCAGTCACTCTTCTGTGTCTACAATTATGGATAATTTTGCTTCCACTCTTATGCCATAAACTTTATTGTTTCTTATTAGAAAAGACTGCGCTATCTCACGTAGTGACATTTATTGCCGTTTATTGTGAACAAAATGGATGGTTCTCTTACCGTAATGCTATCGTTTCACGTCAAATACTGTCGTCATGTAGTACACATTAAATACAAAAAAACGGGATATGTCCTTGTCCGGAGATCGATTCTTATTTTCGGGATATGGGACCGTCCCGGGCACTCGTCCCAGGACATTTTATAAGAACGCCCCTTAGGGCGTTACAGGGCTCTGCAGCAAAGCAACCTATTATCAAGCAAACTACATACGATTCCACAAGCATTTGCGCATCGCGATATCTCCAAACTGGACGGCAAAAATCAAAGGCGTAACGCCATTGGGATCTCCCATGTTCGTGTCAGCTCCGTGAGTAAGTAGCATCGCCATAATACTTCCTCTGTCCAGAAATATAAGGCCGCGCCTACAGTTAAGCGTGTCCTGGAATATACAGTAAGGCCGAATTGGTTTTAAGTATCGTAAAAGTCGGATCCAGTGGGACACTTTTTTTCGTCGTAATCAAGTAAAAAATTGCGGTTTTTGGGATTATTGGGGTCCCCGTTACTTCCGGCCTGTACCTTCTTGTGTAGAACGTACAGTAATTCGGTATTAAACCTCGAAAGATTTTGGCATGTGGGTGGGGTGTCAACATTACAGATTGGTGGTGTCCCACTTGATCCGTATGTCCGTCCCACTGGATCCGACTTTTACGGTACGGTTTCATATACAGTACGGTATATATACAGTAATACCTCCATATGAGAACTCCCCAAACTGGCAAAAATCCTGTATCTGAAACCACAAGTATCAGCACACTTTATTTTTGTATGGAGGAGCGAATTCCCTCTTTTCCTGAGTCATTTTATAAGTGGTCACCAGTAAGCCATGGGCGCCAGACAACTTACGCTGGACGAAAAGAAGCAAGTGCGGCTCCACGTGGAGCGAAATCCACAAATTAAAAGTTAGGCACTTCAAGAATCGAAGATTGAGGTGCGTGTGGGACGCCGCGAGAAAACCTGCCAGTAGCATCCGCGGCGAACGTCTCGACAGCTTCAATTGAAAACTTAACCACATGAAAATTGATGTCATTGAAATACTCTGGTGCTTTTACTTTCTTTGCTGTGCATCATTTGTCGGAAGCTTTGCTGTTTGTGGTTTGGAGTATTTACTGTCCGAAAAGAAGCCATTTGATCCTTTACTTTTGTCTGGGTTCCATTTTAAAATATGGGAAATATCGCCCACATTCACCCATTGCTCAGGCATCGTTTTCACTGTTGTTGCACTAGGCGCATTGGTGATATTGTCACTCTCCTGAACAGAAATCAAATAAGTGCCAACACGTTCCGATCAGCTGAAAGTAAGAATAGAAATGACGCTAGCTTACAAACCTCAACTGGAGTGATTGGCTTGTCGTTTTTTTTGGCGTTGTTTGGCTATCGATAATCGCATCGTCATCGCCGTCATTATCATCATCTTCATTGTCGTGACTGCTAGCAATCACTCGAAGTGCTTCTATTATATAAGCACATGCACAATTAGATACGCCAAGACTCATGTAACACTAAACACTCGTGTCTAGTGGAAATCGAGCTGGTGGCTTTCGTAATGTAAACTGTGACTTGAGGTTGGGCCGCGTTTGGAGTGACGGCGTCGTTAGCAATAATGACTCATCATTACGAAGAACTTTGGACGCGGGGGAGAAACCTTCTCCGTTTCGATCATGGGCGAGTGGGGGGCATTAGATGCCGTCGTCAGCGTATGGAGGGGATCCGAAGTCAGGAAAGTAGGTTCTCTATTGGGACGAATGGGAGTCGTGTCCGCCGGGATGACTGGAGGATGGAGTGACATCATTGCACCACCACGCGGAGTAAATACTACCGCTGTTCCCTCACTCTGCGTCCTGTCGACGATATTGTGGTCCTGTGTTTTTCTGAGCGCTGCATCCTCTTTCGCAACGCAAGAAACTTCTATTGTTGCGTTGAGCCCGAGAAAGCTGCCACCCAACCTGCTCTACCTGCAATAATTCGCTTCAGGATTTATCTTTCTGCATCGGCTTCAGGGCATCATTGTTCACCTCTTGCTCCAAAATCTCTTCAGCCGCCTCCTTGTTGCCTACGAGAGCCCAAGAATCAATAAAACAATTTCCCATGCTCTTTCTCGCCATGACCTGCGGCTTGCTGTAATACTCCAAGCAATTGGGGAGCAAGTTAAAGCTAATGCACACGAGAAGAAACAAGACCAAATTCCAGCACACTTTTTTCGAGAAAAATACACCAAGTAGTACCGTATCTCACCCCCAGCCCCATAAATGGCGTTTCTATACTGGAACTCGAATTTTCGTGCGTGAGGGGCACTAAGGAGGTGGAACTGTGTTTATATGAGAGAAATATCACTGGACTGTTTTTTTCGTATGTGATGCTCGCCGGGCGCCATAAACTGATGTTGTGAAAGCCAGCTAGTGATTGGAGTGTATTTTGGATATCGTGTCTCGGATTGGTTAACGAAAATTTTCCGCCAGAAACTGATGACCCGCCATAATCTGATGAATTACGTTACTAGCATAACCTGTAGGAAAGACTCATTGCTGCTTGTACAAAGACTCATTGCTGCTTGTACCCACCTGTGACCAATTAGTGTTCACTGGGAGCGAATGCGAGTGCGAGGTATACTGGTTTGCTAGTTCCAGTATACCGAGTAGTGCTCAGGCCGATGAGTCGTTCATGTTGGATTTAGAGTAAAACGAAAAGTGAATTATGTAATACTAAGAAGTCTTAACCTACTTTAAATTCGCCCAAATGAATTCCAACTGTGTCTTTTCATCGTAAATCACATTCAAATTCCAACAGCTTTAACATAAATCTATATTCTTGTATTAAAATCTGCCCATGCCTGCACCCTGTGTTGGGACTGCATTGCTTGCTTCATTCCATTCGTGAGGGCACTGACCATCTGCTCAACTATTCTAGCGAATCTGCCGACATCAACTACACTAATAGTCTTCCTGATCTCGTGGACATGGAGGATATCGCCTTTGAACATTTCTATTTTCGTTTTGCACAACTAGAATTCGTGATGCAAAGGCAGCAACTGAGGCATGGTATATTGCGTGCATTATTTGGTGTAACCACGTAAAAAGGAGAAACCCGCGAGGAAATTACTTAATGGGGCCGAAAAAAATGGGTTCAACCTTAATGGGGCCGCTCGGACTTAGTAGGAAATGTATGTTACAATCAAAACTACAGGTAACTTTATGCTTTAATTATGCCGTGTCTACAATTAATTACCCGACTCCATAGTCTTAGAGAACACTAACATTCCCTATCGTGTGCAAATTTAGTACGTGTCAACAATAACGTTGTGACTTCATTTCCTGCTGTACGCTTAAATGATATGGGCAAACAAGTCACCATTTCTACGTCCTAATATAGCACGAAATTATATCTACATGAGCGTCTTGGCCTTGTCGTTTTTTATATATCCTTGGAGAGGCGAAAGCCAAAAGAAATCATTATATCCGGCTAGTCACTAGCTTCTGTAGAGCGCGTGATGTTGCTTCTGGATAAACTTGATGCGCTTGAATTGTTTGGCGTAAATGCTGAGATTCACTTCGGTCGCGACGATGATAAAACACCTGAAGCTGGTGCTACGGCAATGGATAATGGTAAAGCTTCTAAACAGATGGTAATTCACTGACAGGGCTCTTAAATAATGTAACTTGTATGGATGGCTTACTGATACACGATGGGGTCGCAATAGATCTTCGTTGCAATCTTTAGCTGTAGCATCTTCTTAAATACGCCAGTGTTCCACCCACGAGTTCTTGGGTGTTATCACTTGCTGGCCTTTATGGTTAAGGTGAACTATATGCTCCACCTTTTTCATTTTTTCGCAACGCCTGTGCGCATTTCCACTCTTCGTGTTGGAAATGGGTATCTGACCAAATCGCTTATCTAAAGACATCACTGTTCCTCAAGAGACCGGGGGTACTATTGTTTTAGGCCCCATTAGGGTTGAACCCATCATTTTTCGGCCCCATTAAGTAAATCTCTCGAAACCCGCTGCATGGTTTAAGCTGTATACTGCAGAGGATTTCATTTCATGCAATTTGACTATTTGTGTTCTCCGCTTGCTGGGGTTGGTGAGCCAATGCACGAAGCCGAGAAAATTAGTAATCGTATTCGGACCTTTTCTTATAGTATCCTCAACATGGAGGTGCACGAAGAGGTTACACTACTGAAAGCAAAAATAAATGTTAGCGACGTAAGAAGGAATTTGTGATGGAGCTACGGTTGCAGGAATTCTTCTTGCGTCAATCGCTCTCCCATGGCAGCCCAGAATGCCGACTTTGGTGGGGAAGGGGGTACCCCGTTTGGTTGTAATATTTAAAACTTGTGTTTGCCATCCCATCATGTGTATTCGTCGAATACACTTATGATGGACTTTCAGAGAAAACAAAGCAAAAGCTTAGTCTAACCGAAACGCTGTAGCCTTGTGTGTCCCGGGCACGTCGTGACAATCCTCACCAAGGGGTCAATATCTGTCACCAGCTCTTTGTCAGTTAGCCCATCTTGGGGCTGTCCAAATTGATACTTCTAATATGCCCGTATACGGTTCTTCCAATAAAGCAAGCACAGGGATTCTGCTACCATGTGCTTTAAAACGAGACATTCAAGATGTTTTGAGCGGAATCGGGACCCCTCGAGATTCCAATCATCATAAGTCCATCCGGGCTTTAAATACGAGCCCCTGGTAAATGGGATACCTTTCGACATTGTGGGATACTACGAAGTACTTAGTAAACACCTTGAGCCACATCAATACCTCGGCACAAATCGGGATATCTGGATAATTCAGGCTATAAAATATGGTGGGTAGTACTTAATACAGTTGGTATATCCTTATGTGGCGCACTCCGAGCAAAAGTCGGATCCAAACCCTTTCGTCCAGCTCATTTTCCACGATATCCACCAGGCCCCAGTAGGCTAATACGGCACTAAATCCATGAGAAGGGTCCCAACTAGTCATAACCCGTGCGTAAACCGGTTGTGAAAAGGGTGCCATAGTCTTAGATTTGAAAAACCCGTGAGATTAGTTTTCAAGCGGCGAAAGTAGGTGGTCCCGGGTTCCGTCACACTATCGTCGGCGCGGAAATGTTGGAAATATTCGCTCCCGAGAGCCATCAAGTAGAGACTGTAAGGCATTCGACCGATTTATGACTGACTTTAGTGCAATGATCCCCACTAAGTCATCTGCCAGCACTTTCGTCATGATAAAAAAAAATAGAGCGAGAAAATCCCATTGTGGAGTGAGTGAAAAATGGACACATGAACCATTTGCATCGTTGTTAGCTGTAGCTCTCGTGTCATCATAGCTCTCAGCGCTACCGATTGAGAGCACTTGCAAACCCAACAGCGACACCCGACTTGATAAAAAGATTTGACTACGAGAAACAAATTGCGAGATTTATCCAGCATGCTCCTAGCAATCGGACAAACATGGCGAGTAGCAACGTGGACAATGTTATCCAAAAGACATCCACCACTCTTTTGCATCAACTTGCAGGTCACCCACGGCATTTCGCTCACGAAAAAACATCAAGACAAGAGAACCGCATTTTATGTATAAAAAATGACCTGATTTTACCGTAACCATGCCCTAGAAAACTACAGTCTGAGCTACCTGTCATAAAAAAACCTAGATAGCCAGCGAAACTGAAGAGTCGTCCAATGGATGCCTAGTGCTTCAAATGCAGCGATAGTCGACAAAGCTTTACGCTAATTTTCTTTTTTTGTTTGACTGTTCGTGCACTTCCTCATCGAAGTAGTTGCGAATCGTCTCGAGCAGCTTATCCACGTCCATGTCTTTCATAGTTGAGTCCTTGTCTTGCCGTATCAGAGACTCCGTCGCATCTTTTGTCGACATTATGAACCGTCATAGCTTGTAGTAGCTCATCAGAGAACGGCAACCCTCGTTCGAAAAAAAATTCACTCCCAAATGCCATTTTAGCAGCATCCGCGAGATCTAGCTTAAGTTCATTCATAAGCCAGAACATCTTTCCAAAAACCTTTTTAGCTTCGACACGATAATCGTTGACCCTCTTTCTCCATTTCTTGAATTCCACGTTGTCAATGATTTCCATCTTCAACTTTTCAAACAGTTCTTTTGAGTTCAAAGTCCTGTAACCACGACTGGGAAAATGTATTTTTTCAAAATATGCTTTCCCAAGAACCATCCACCCAAGATTGTTACGGCTGAAAGATCTCTTTAACTCAGACTCTAACGCTCCCGTGATGAATACGACACCACCGATGTCAATTCCTAATTTTTCCAATTCTGTAGCAAGTACTTCGTTGCGTTCTTTAATTTCAGATACGTCCATCATGCTATCAGCATGTTTAGTGCGAGGAAGAGACTCATCGGCGGCCTTTACCGACGACGTGAACGATTCGATAGCGAACGTCCTCGATTAGTCGACATTTTGCGTTTCCTTGAGTCCTTGACTTGCCCTAAAACAGACTCCACAAGATCTTTGTTGATATTCTGGTTGCCCGCAGCTTGTAATATCTCATCGTAGGTCGGCAACATTTTTTTTTTGAAATATTCGCTTCCGAAAGCCATTTTAGCAGCATCCGCGAGGTCTAGATTAAGTTTATTCTGATCTTCTATAAGCCAGAGCATCTTACCAAAAACCATTTGAACTTGGACATGAAAACTCTTGAGCCTCGCTGTCCATGTCTTGAATCCCTTCATGTCAATGATTTCTATGTTCAGCTCTCTAAACGCTTCTTGTGAGCGCATAACTCTATGACCACTACTACCCTCATCTTTTTCAAAATATAATTTCCCTAGTATCATCCACTCGAGATTGTTAAGGCTGAAGTCCTTATAAAAAAGCTCTAATGCTTTCGTGACGGAGACGACAGCATCGATGTCAATTCCTAATGTTTCCATCCGTGTAGAAAGTACTTCGTTGCGTTCTTTAATTTCAGATACGTCCATCATGCTTGCTGCAGGTTTAGTGCGAGGAAGAGACTCATCGGCGGCCTTTACCGACGACGTGAACGACTCGATTGCGAAATGTCCTCGATCAGTCGGCATTTTACGTTTCCTTGAGTCCTTGTCTTGCCGTACAATTGACTCCACAAGATCTCTGTTGACATGTTCGTCCACAGCTTGTATTATCTCATTAGCGCTCGGCAACTTTCTTGTTTCCAAGTATTCGCTCCCAGAAGCCATTTTAGCAGCATCCGCGGGGTGGAGATTGAGATTCCTTCTGATTTTGTAAAAGCCAGAGCATCTTCCCAAAAACCATTCTAGCATGGACGTTAAAATAATTGAACCTCCTTGTCCATTTCGTGATCTCCACGTTATTAGTGATTTTCATGTTCAGCTCCTGAAACAGTTCTGTTGAGGACAAAACTCTGTAACCAGTACTACTCCCGTCTCTTCCAAAATATACTTTTCCAAGAATCATCCACTCGAGATTGTTAAAGCTGAAGTCCGGAAAAACAGGCTTTAACGCTTTCGTGACGAGTACGATACTATCGATGTCGATTCCTAATGTTTCCATCCGTGTAGCAAGTACTTTGTTGAGTTCTTTAATTTCAGATACGTCCATCATGTTTGCTTTATGTATTGCTTTGCTGCTTTCTGTAAGCTGTGGCTCATCCACCATGTTTACTGCATGTATAGTACCAGGTCGAGACTCATCGGCAGCCTTTACTGACGATATGAAGGATTCGATAGGGAAAATTACTCGCTCTTCACGAGGCGCTTCATCAATATTGTGCTTGTCACGCTCATGAGCTTGAGTACTATGAGGAACAGCAAACCCCGAGGTGTTGCTTGTGGCAGGGATCGACTCAGCACTACAGCGTGTAAACACAATCACTAAAGTAAGGAACCACAGAATGGACTTGTTCATGGGAAGAATCATTGTGTGGCCACCAGGGGTGTGCGGTATTGGTACCGGTAGTGGTTAGTACCGGTACTACCACCGGTTGTACCACCGGTATTAAACACTACCGATACCGATACCGGGAACTTCAATGTAGGTATGAAGAGTACCGTACCGATACCGCCCTGAGTAATCTTGGTATCTATCACTACCGAAGTCTGAAATTACGGTATTGAGTATCGATAGTATTCACCGTCAGAGCCAATCTAGATACTCGGTACTGATAGTATTTACCGTCCATACTAATCTCGGTATTACAGTAGTACCAACTAAATCGGTATCCAGAGACAATATTTTGTCTCGGTATTTCTAGTACAGTATTGACATTGCAACATACTGAAAAAAGTCGTAGAGTTGATAATGATATTAATGTTTCTTACACTCCCCACTGGTTAATGCATCGTTTGACATTCAAGCAAAAGATAAGGTGGACAATTAACTGATGGTAATGATAAGTAAATAGTATCTCTATCTGCTTACTATCGAGTATGTCGAGCAAAGAAGTGTCAGCACCACCACCACTATCATACGTTTTATAAGCAATTATATATGGGGAGACATTTTCATGGACAAATATGACCAAACGTAAGCAAATTTCTGGAAAAAAATATTAACGATATGACTAGACCCCAAAGAAGGAGTAGGAGAGAATTATGGTAGTTAGTTTTTATAATATAGCATTTTTTCGTGAATGAAAGCAGTCTTTTATGTTGGTGAGAAGAAGTTAAGAAAAATAAACAACAAGTTGTGGTAGCCTATGATAACTATCTACTAGGATATTAATGACTAAAGCGCAAATGCTCCCTCACCATCCGTCCGTCGTCTTACAACGGCATTAGTTTCCTATGGTGGCATGCAACCCTCTTCTGACTTGTGAGGATAAAATGTCAATCCAATTACCGGGTATTAAGGGAAAAGTTCACCTCTGTTTGAGTCACCTCGGTTAGAGGCTCCTAACCGAAGGGCCAACCAAGTTGAAGAAGACACACCGACCTTTCATAAAAAATGTGATATGGGTGAGCAAAAATAGTGAAATCCATGTCTGGAGTTTTGGGTGAAAATTCCTGTATAATTTTATAACCGAGGATCTGTTGACTCAGCCGACCTCTTCGAGGTCACCGAGATGGTGACGATCATCTAACCAATCAGATGCCTCCATTTTTCAACCGAGCTGTTCCAGACAGAGGTGAACTTTGCCCTAACTATATAAGTCAAGCCCGTTACAAACTACCGGTACTAATTACCGGTATGCAGTCCAATGTTGGGTACAAGTACCGGTATGTGATACCGGCCAAATCCAATTTCGGTATTAGTTTAGGTATACCAATACCGGCCATGTTAATTTCGGTAGTAAACCGTACCGACGTGTTAATTTTAGGTATCGGTAGGAAACTATAGTATCAGTATCAACAAATTTAGGTACCCAGTTCTCAATTTGCTTTCTCGCACACACCTGGCTCAGGTGGATTGAAGAACGACCAAGAACGTTAATAGCTACTACTACATTGCGCGTCCCGGACCCTGGGTCCGGTCCACCATCTAGCGGTGGCATGTCGGTTGACCCGACGAGTGATGAAAAGGAGTTATCTGGCTTACCTGGAAAGGAGGGTGAGGAAGATAACTCGGCGAGTGGGGAAGGAAAGGAGGTCGACGAACCTCATGCATCAACTACGGAGACCATTGAACCTGATTCGACGGAGAACCAGGTGAATTCAGCTGATGGCCGTAAACATGATTCCACGATTGATACTTCGACAGGTGGTACATCGAAGACATCAGAAATCAGAACCATGGATGAAACTGTACCACAATCCGGAAATAAAAAAGGTCAAAGTAAATTCAGCTGAGGACCTAGCCGGGGCATTGAGGGCTGCACTGGAAAACGCTTCCAAGACCTCACCGAAGGTTAAAGCATGGTTGGATACCATGCAACAATTATTTACGCAAGTTTTTGTAAAGGCTAAAGTTCCAGCGTCTAAGTTGGCTCCGAGTGCAAAACGCTTGCCTAAATTAAAAAAAGGCGAAAATGACTGTCTTCTGGAGCTATTTGAGCACATTGTGGTGAAAGAGAAACAGGAATGGTCAATATGGAAACAACGAATTGTTGGTGCGGCTATCAGCGCGCAGAAGTCAAACCAAACATTCGAAGGAATCTTAAGGAAAATGATCGGGCAGGCAGCTGTTCGTCAAGCGGGACAAGATTCGCCCCCATTATCAAGTTGGGCGGTGAAAATAGCACCAAAGGAAAAATCAATCGTACAGAAAGTGAACACGACTGATTTTCTCTTCCGAAAGGAAATTTATGAAGGGACTTTGATCCCTGAACTACGGAAAATATGTGAGAGGGAATACGCTAAGTTTGCACCGACTAAACTAAGAGATGGAACCGATCACGAATGGACAATAGTGCAAGGTCTCTTGGAAGGTAATATTATTGCACGACGAATCCCACAATTTGTCAAAAGGATAATGTCACCGAAACATCATGTTTGTTTGATTCAAACAATTAGAGCTCAAGTGGAAGGGTGTTTGATAATGGATATGAAAGGTGAAAGTCCGATTAAAGCGGCCTTTCTAAGCACAAAGTGCATACAAGAGAGTATCGCCACTGCTGCAGCGACTAGGTCGAAAGGTTCAAAAGAGTTATGGGCGATGATTGCCCAGGTGAAAACGATAAGTTACAATGCTAACAACCATTCGATTTACTTCCACTTTTACACCCGGGACATGGCGGAACAATTCGTGGGAGTTAAGGTACCATTTCATCGGTACGATCATACGGTGTATAACATACAAAAGCGTAAGGAAGATGGTAATGGCTCGATATGGAACAACCAGGCGGACTGTAATGGAGAAAAATACAATCAAGCTGCTAACTATGCTTGTGTGTTAAGGAATGTGTCACGAAATACCGATCTGACACAATTATATGCTATGTTGAATAAGGTACTGGATGTACCGTTTCAATTAGAAGATATGGATAAGGGAGGGCCACTGTCGGAAAACTCCACATCCATGGGCTTAACAGTATCCACGACGAATTGTCCAGAAAAGCTTATAAATATAAGTCGATTGTATTGGAATCATGTAATGATAATTATTGAACACCCCACAATGAGGGGACGGCGTCAATGTTTACGGTGTGGTGAGTTAGGGCACCCAATGAAACAATGTACGATTACGGTGGAAGAAATGAAAAAATCACGTTGCATTGAAATTGTTACCGAGGAAATGGAAAAAGAGGAGGAGTTGGTGGAAACTTTTTCCAGCATGGATGATCTGAGGAATCAAATTGATACTCATAGGAAAGCTAATGTTGACGGAATCACGAGCAAACACGATGAAGAAACGAACGTGGAACCAACTGGTAGTGAGAATCTTAATTCATCAGCTTCTTCTGAAACGGACAAACCAACTCAGCAAGAGGAAGTTCGAAAACAAAACTCTTTGAGTAAAG
>MIQA02023988.1:0-15046 GCA_001887855.2 Sclerospora graminicola
GTGGAGAAAGACCGGACTCCAATGGTTGCTAAACCAGAGTACCGGACTCCTTCTATAATACTGACACGAAGCCAGCCATCGCCGGATCCGGCTGAATGTGCCGGCCGAGACCCTTCCCCAGTCACTGAACTGTTTTTGTACACTCCGTAGAAGATGGACGACCGGCCGGATCGGGAGATGAGACAAGTCGGAGTCACATGTGCGGCCACCTCCGATGCTGGCTTGCCCGGTGAGCAGGATGATGCTGATCGACTAATCCGGCTGACCTAGATTCGAAATTAGCCGGAGGTGATCAGGACCTGACCAGGATTCGGAATTAGCCGAAGGCGGTCATCGCCTGACCAGGATTCGGAATTAACCGAAGCCGACCAGGATGGGGGACCACCCGACCTGGATTCGGAATCAACCGAAGCCGACCAGGATGGGAGACCAGGTCAACCCGAGTGTAGCTGGACGGAAGCCCCCTTGAATGATACGGCCGGAAAGTCGGCGACGAATGATGCAGCTGGTTTGGCGGAGTCCCCTTCGGCGCAAGTGAAAAGTTCCGTTTAGACCGAGACTGAAGCCGACCAGGTCTACATTTACGCAGGGGGCGACCTGTATGTCGAAGGCATGGAAGATCAAACGGCAGTGCTACCTGAGGTGACTCTCTGCACTCCAGCGGTTACTATAGAAAATCTACAGGTAGGCGACCCAGACGTGAACACTCCGGAAGAGATCAGCAGGTTGAAGGATATCATATGGAAAAGGCGGTACTGGCTGATCGGCCCAGGTAATGCACTACCTCCGACGCCGATGGGGCAGTATGTGACAAAGATGTGGGTAACGCAAAGCCACTAGCGCAAAGGTGCCGAACGGTCACCCCCAGTATCGGGAAAAGTTGTCAGAACTCATTAAAGGACTGCTGGCCACTAAGATCATCCAGCCGTCCACCTCGCCATGGACGTTGCCTATCGTAATCATTATAAAAACGGTGTGGATAAAAGGTTGTGCATTGATTACCGATTGGTAAACCGGCTAACTAAGCTGATGGTTTACCCGATGCCGTTGATAAACGACTTGCCGGAGGACCTGGTAAAGTTTTATGGTATTGCTTGCTGGATATAGCTAGTGGATTTTGGGTGGTTTTATGTCTGACCACGCACGGGAAATTTCTGCATTTGTTACGCCCTTCGGGCTTTTCGAGTGGAACCGGATGCTGTGGTGTTGTCGCTCTCGGAAATTCCTTCCGAGATGCGAATACCCACCGGGGCCAGATGACTGACTGTTGGAGGGGGTACCCGTCCATCCATGTCTTGATCCGAGCCAGCATCAAGCTGGCTGGACCGGTCACTTCATCACCTTGGCCGTGACGACTGGGATGATCCATGTTATGTAAAGCTCATCTTGTGTACCCGTCAGCGCTGGCGGTTACGCTCTCCTGGTGGACTCTAGGGCAGAAAGTAAAAGCTGGTAAAATAGGTGGACAAGGGTTAGGGCTAGGATTGCTCCTGGGCGGAAATCTTCACAGGGAGCGGACTGGCGTTATACTTAAAATTTTGTACACTGCAAAGGCTGGGTCGAGAGTAATCGATTGGCCAGCTTAACCAAAGTCAAATAAGGGGTTACTCCAATCTTATGTGTAATTAGGAAATCCAAACAATACTCTACAATCTTCCACAGTAAGCCGAAACTTCACCACACTTTCCAATGTAACTAAACCGTGTTCCAAACACGGGCGATTTGAGTTGAGTATAAGTTTCACAACGATTCCCGGTCAGGGGACTTCCGGTGGGTTCCTTTCAACCTTCCCCGGGCAAACCAATAACAACTAGAGGGGACCTTGTTAACCCTCTGCTGTGGACCAATGACGACTTGTGTCTTAGAAAGCGGAACTTATACTGTTTTTTATCCCTTGATCCAATATAGATTTTTGTGTACCCTACCCAAAATAACCTGACCAGCTTGACCTGGATGGTTATATACCTTACCTGAAACAGCGTGACAAGCTCAACCGGGACCTTTTGTGTAATGTACACCAAAAAGAACGACCATAGCCATCCACCTCGACCTGGACGGAATCTGGCCGCCGACTCCGATTCCTTCTTCGCGGCCGCTTATCTATCTTCGGTGTTGCATCCGGCTACTACAGGGACATAACCTTCCCTGGAGCCACTTATCTATCCGTCTCTTGACCAATCCGCCCCTTGACCACCTATGGCCACCATCGACGGCCTGCCAGCCCCACTTGATCCAGCTGGTCAACTTCTGGTTTTCCTGGCTCTGAGCATCCGGATCACCCCGTCTAGCCTGTTTCCATGTCCTTGTATTGATCCGGCGCTTGCGGGTGTTCTCGAGCCTCTCCGGCAGCCGCCATCTGATGTCTGTTGGTTGTCGAACCGGGAAGCTAGCATGAACTAACATTTCTACCAATCAGGTTAGTGTATTTATCCTTTATCAGTCCGTTAATTCCGGAACCACTTCACCACAGCCGCCCCTGAGTCTTGTCGCAGCCGCACATCGGTTTAGGCACGATCTCACTACGCATTCATCTTTTACCATCCAGCGCCCTCATTGTCCTGCCACAACGAATAAGACACCGACCCGTTGCCGGCCCGTTCTCCAAGACCAGCTAGGCCACCGATGGGCTGCCTAAGTGCGCGATCGTCCGGACTCGGACGCCGCCCAGGGCAGCCGGAGATAGCTAACCTGAAAAGTCACCCTCGTAACAATGTCCAAAGATACTTGCCTGGCCCTTTGTCCTCTCCGGTTATTCTTGGCATTTCTCCTCATGACCCATGAGAACCATCCACCGCTTCCCCGGCATGAGAAGAGAAATCAGCCTTGTTAGAGGTGTCACGACGACGAGGACATTACAAGGACTTTGGAAGTCACCTCATCGGCACGTCTTCGGATTGATGAGCGGCCTGGAGCATGGTCAGGTCTGAGGAATAGGCCGACGAGTCCAAGGGGTCGGCTGAAGAGTCTCCGCCCCTTTGGCTTCCTCGTCGGAAAGCCTTGAGCATTTCTGAATTAAGTGCGACTCGCCTCTGGTCAGCGGCCCAGCTGAAAGGCCTGCGTGTCGCTAATTTCACTGGTGGCCATTTCGCTCGATGCTTGGCTTGTCCAACGTTGTGAATATTTCCACCGACTTCCCGGGCACCCCAGGCTTCGGCCTGGCGCTCTGACCTGGTCAATTCTAAGCAGATAAAAGTGGTTATGTCTCTCGAGCCGTGGACCGTATTGGCGACGGATATGACCGATATGGGTTCACCCTTCACCGGCTTGTTCGCGGATTTTTGTCGTGCAAATGCAGAATTTCTCTTCCGCCATTGTCGGGCTATTTGGGATTCCACTCACTTCCAATTCATCTCGGTTGGAGCCCAGCGCGGGGATCCCGGCATGACCGGGTACCGTGCCCAACATAAACAGCGTCGCAACCGAGCGGCTGAAGGCTGGGTCAGCCTATGTACTCTCGTCGCCGATGGAATCAGAGCTGGTCACTGTGACCTGGATATATTCCTTTGTCCCATGCTGTCGCATATGGCTAACCATAAGGTGGGGAAGAGAGGGGAGCCAGCTGAGTACGGAACCTGGTATCCAGTACTAGGTGACACAGTCATGCTACAATCCTCCAGGCCTCACTTGACGAGATCGGCCGGCAGGATCTGTGGCGTAACCAATATCGACAAGACCCCGACCGCCATCCTGGCCTTCGCGTGACTCGACTCAAGAACAAGTTTCGTTGTACTGGCCAGTGATGACCTACATCTCGCCCCGGCAGCTAGCATATTCCCGTTTGTTCTAGTTCGCTTCATTCCACCCATCCATTCATTGTTGTTCACTTGCCAACTTGTTTATCGTTCCATCATCCATATCGAAGCGACCTCCTCTCTACTTCCCGCTTCTCTCCATAACCCAACCACATGTATCTTCACCACTTCATCACCTCTGTTGACCCCGTAAGATCTTGTCCAGCATCTGATCGGTCAATTTCCGACCAGTTTAGTTTCTGTCCACCATTTGATTGGTCGACCAATATCGCCTAATCTGGCCGGACCTGCTGCCCGACAACCAGTACTGAAGCCCCGCCGACTGATAACCCTCCAACTGAAGCCCCGCCAACTGATGCAACTAAAGCACTGACGAGTGCCAACTGAAGCCCCTTCGAAAACCAACCGAAGCCCCCTGACTGTTCCCGTTTGACTGATTCCTCTCTGAAACCCCGCCAACTGATGCAACGCCAACTGATGCAGCGCCAATTGATGCAACGCCAACATGAAGTGGCTCTTTGTTCATAACAACACCTCTAGCAGACGCAGAGGCGGCGAATTAATTTTTACTAAATTTTTTGGAAGTTACCTAGGTTTCATTTCGCTTTCGTTTCGTATTATGATGGTTGTAAAAAAATAAGTGGTAGATGATTGCGGTAAACACCCGGCAGATCACTTGAAAATTGGCGGTTTCTTGAGAAAAAAACGTTGGAATCTTTGGCGACGCCACCAGCCGTGTGCGATTAATCGCATACGCAATCAATTATATCCATTGTGTCGTCGACTTCACCAACGTGATTGTCCAAAATTCCCATTGCCTCTAGAGAGGCGACAATCTCTTCCGTATCAATGTCCGATGTGTCGCGATCATAAGTGCCCGTAGTCTCGATTATAGCAAGGTTTGGATGATAGCAAAGTCCGCACTTGCTAAACCCACTCTTTATGGTACCCGGAGAGGCCCATGCAAGCATTGTCCATGCGGCAACGTCAGCTGGAGACGCGGATGCGAGGCAAAAGGAACCTCCGGTTTGCGCTGAGAGAGCTGATTACGGATGTTGTTCACCCAATTCCTGCGATGAAAATCATTCATGGGTTTGATCCATGAAACATCAGCTGGTTGGCACTGCCATGTTTGGTTTGGTGGGATAGACATGAGTATCAAGTTCATACTAGCAGCAGTAGTCTTGACCTCTTAGCATTAAACCAGATACAGAAACGCCTTCGAGTCGCAACTCGTTCACCCTTTTGACGAGTACTCGCTCGGCTTCCTCGTTGAAAACAGTTCCACTCCCCGTGGGCCGAATACGGCTCCGGGAAGATGTCGTCGACCTAGCAGCTGCTGCACTGATCTCATTGTTACTCTTTCTCCATCTATAAGCGTTTTTTCGCGTACTCCCCCGGCCAGAATCTGATATTTTTGGGTAGATTTTTTCTCGCACGCGTTGAATCCCATGCTCGGCTAAACATTGCAGTACAGCGTGCTTGAACAGAGAGCTCATGCTATTCTTGACACGCTTGATTTGGCGCGCTTTGGTGCCCTTGATGGGGGTTCTGCCGCCGCGCGCCATGCCTATCAGTTTTACAGGACTAGTAGTCGAAAAATCAAGCTGTCACTAGCTCGAGGTGTGTATTATTGCAAATTCGGCAGGGCAAAATTTTACTCCGAATAGAGGCGTGTCGCATTTGAGATCACGTCGCGTTTAAGATCTAGATTACAGTATTGGCAAATCCACGGCAGCCTCAAATTGGCAAATTGGCAGTTTACCTTAGTGAGTATATGTACACGTACTACAAGTAGCAATCGCAAAAGAAGTGTAGATTCGATCGTTACCTAGCGTACGAGCGGTAAGCGCTAAGGAGAACGACAATAATGCCGATAAGGCGGGGAAGTCTATATTCAGCACGCATTTCGGCTAAGTCCAACTAAGACTCAGAAATGGTTGGGTTGTTGTTGTTGTTCAATCGCAGTCTATTTAGTACTTAACTATTAGCTACAATAAATTCACTCAGAGCAATATCTAATCCCTGCGCTGGCTCTGATGAACTCTCTTCCTGCATATTAGGTAAAGTCTCCATGCGTTCATCACTTGACCCGTCAAGGACTTCTTCTTGCAAACATTCCAGTCCGATCTGAAGTCGTATCCCCCGCAGTCTTGTCGCGGCGCGGCTGCGTTCGTAGTAGGCCACTGCAAATAACTGCTTCATTATTTTGGACCATATCATCTGTAACTGTTCATGCGCACTTCTCCGGACTCCTTTGTGCACCGATTCATTTCGACATATCCATAACCACGTTACTCCTAACGAACAAATTCCCCTCCACACGCGGTCTAAAGCCGTCTTGAACTCCGCTGCTTGTTTCCCACACCGTACTTTCAATCGATTTCGTAGCACCTCCGACATCTCTGGCGCTCGTCTCCTCGCGATACACCTTCGGTATTGTTCTAGAGCAGCTGCATCTATGCTACGACCATTCCAGCAAGTTAATAGCCTCGACCAAATTTGCTTGGCCCGACTGCACCCCCACACAATATGTGTGACCCCTTTCCCGGGTGTTTGACACTGGTCATCCAGTACACACCCTCCTTGCGAATTGTATCCATCGTAATAGACATTAAGTTGGAACGTTGCTGCTCTGTAAATGCTCCATAATTGGTAGTCCGAAAGCATATTATCATGGTGCCAAAGCTCTGTTGGTGACTGCTCCTGCTCGCTGAGGTTCCATCCGGACTCGTCTCTCCTTTTTTCCACCTTTCCCGCACTCGTGCTAAGGCAGTAGTCAGTGCCCGAAAGTACACTCTTCTAAACGTCATTCTTAGCCAACATTTCACTGAACGAAATTTTACCCCTTCCTGCACTGTCCAGGGGTAATTATGCAAACTTGGATGCGCCACAAAGACTAGCCCTGTCGTCCGTTGATGTCCCACATCGTCTCCTTCGCAACAGCTCTTGTTTTGGAGCCCAGGTGTCTGTTCTATCTCATCCCAGTAAACTCCATCGTCCCGCTGTCTAAATATCCACTCTTGACCTGTCGTTTGACTCTTTCCCGTTACACACCTTGGTGACCCAGCACTCCACCTGACGGACTTCCTGTGTGTAAATTAATTGAAGTCGACCAGCCGCACCTAACTCTTCGCCTATCTCAACTCTCGGCGAACACAAGATAATACTGAGGAGCCAACGTCCTACTTTCCTTCTTGAATGACTTACATCTCCTTGTCCTTGTACAGTCCATTGAAAGGTTGAACGCGCAACTTTCTTGATGTGCAAGTCTCGTATTGTTTCTCTCGGTATTCGCGCATATTTACCCGGAGATAAGACGTCCTCGTTCACCTCCACTATCCCTGGGTTGTCATACCACGCAAACGTTACCCAAAAGGCTTTGAGCGCTTGTGTCCCCATCCCATGCCAGTTGATTGACTCTACTTCTGCATGTACCTGGACTTGATCTCCCGGATACAGGATTTTCGTCGGGTTGGAGAGCTGTGTGCTACATTTCATCTGTAAATTGGCTAAGTTGCTAGTAACGTACCTCTGTAGCTGTAGCATATCTTCTGGGATGGACCTACATATCGGGATAAATGATGCTGCACTGTAGGCACCTTCTGTCCTCTCCCTCTTGTTGTTCGCCTACTATTCGTCCTACATGGAGAAATCCAGACATTAGTACTACCCGGTTGAAGCAAATGACACCAATTACGCCATGCTTGCGTATATCTATCATTCGGCTCCAGCAACCACATCGTTGCCTCCTTGACTGCCATCCTATGGATTGCGACTGGAATCAAGATTAGTCCTAGCCTCCAGCCTTCCGTGGATGAAAAGAAGATGCGGTGAGATCTTGTGTCGACTCCGTTTGTTCGACATCTGGTTACTCCCTATAAACCGCTTCTGCAAGTGGATCAAATCCTTATACGTCTGATCATCCGGTTCAAATGCCGTTGCTGTAAACAAAATGGCTGGTATGGCTATCGCGTTAAACAACGTGACCCGTTCCATAACCGACGTCCCACACTTTGTCGCTGTGAGTAAACGTCTTTTCACCGCTCGTATCCGCTCAGCCCAATTAGCTTCTGCTAGGTTGTGTTTTCCCACTTGGTAACCGAGGTACCTTACGGTGTCCTCCTCCTTGACTAATGGTATCCCAAAACTGACTAACCGTTGGGATGCTTTTCCAAAGGCGAGATTATGACTTTTCGCAGGTTGCATTTCCAAACCCGATAATTGTCCAAACCTCTCAAGTATAGTCACTGCCGTTTCAAATTGGTCCTCTTTTGAGAAAAATATCGTGGAGTCATCCACAAAGGCCGTGAAGGTGTGAGTCCGTCTCGAAACATCTCCTTTAATCGCAAAACCTTGAATCCCTGGGTGTTGATCGATCGCCATACCCAAAGGCTCCACTGCCAAAATGAACATTAAGGGTGCTAGCGGACACCCTTGTCTTATGCCCGATGTCACCGAGAGCGGTTTCGAAAGCTGCCTATTTACTAAAAACCTTGCGGAAGTTCCGTGATGCAAAGCATTTACCAACGCTATGAACCTCGCCGAAAAACCAAAGCTCTCTAACGTTTCCATCAAATAGTGTCTGCCAACTGTATCATAAGCTTTCGCAAAATCCACTAGCAATATTCCTCCACAGTCTTGTTGAGTCCGCTGCTCTTGGTCCTGCTGGTGCTTGAGTAATTCCAACATTATCACTACTGCTCGATCCATTCTCCTTCCGTGAACCGAATCCTTGTTGCGAGTCACCTATTAGTCGTCCAAGAAATCTCTGTAATCGCATCGCGAAAATCTTCGCGAAAATCTTGTAGCTCGTCTGTAGCAACGAGATAGGCCGGTAATCCATCGCGTTAGTTGACTCACCTTTTTTCTTTAGCGGTATAATCACCGTCTCCAAAAATGATTCTGGTGGTGCAGCCCCTTGTAGAACCTCATTATACACTTTCAGTAGCTCCGGAATAAGATCTTCTGCAAAGTCTTTAAAGAAATCATTGTTGAGTCCATCCGGTCCTCCCGCTTTACGCCTTTCTAACGTCTTGATCGCGAACTTGATGTCTTCTGCCTGTATTGGCTCCATCAAACTGGCATTCTCGTCACCGGATACCTGTCTGTCTGCCCAGTTCGGCACCAACTCGTGCAGCAACTTCGGGATTTCCGTTTTTGCCACCTTCCTATGGACTCTGCTTAAAATTTGTTTCCACGTCCAGGCGAATTTGTCCGGGATAGAAAGGTCCTCTGTAAGGTCGGGGTGTGAATCTTGTATAACAATTTGTTCCACCCTTTGGTCCTTCTCCCACGTCGCTGTGCGCTGAAAATGCCATCGAACATTTTCGTTAGATCGACATAGCTTTTTCGCAATCCTTACCTGCTTGAAACATGCCACTTCGTTTTCTGCAATTCGCATGATCTGCTCTCGACAGGTTGTGCGGCTGTAAAGCGCTTGTTCCAGGAGTTTCGCGTGCCGTCTCCTTCGTTGCACTACTCTTTTTCTGACCCTGATTATTGCCGCCACCCAGGAGTCTTTCACCTCCTCCCACTGTGCTGCCCCTGCATAATCCATCCTCGATCCAACTCCGATTACTTCTCTAATCTCCTCTTGAACTTCACTCTCCAGGCTCCGCGGATTGGGTAGTGAAGACGGAAGTGTTGATTTCTCGCATCCGTCGTCCTTCCTTGATGTTCACAGAGATGCACCTCTACTTGTTCATGATCTGACGGTACACCTGGTCGGCTCGTCCTTACCTGCTTGACCCACGTATACTGCACTTCCGAAATGTATAGCCGGTCAATTCTACTTGCGGATTCTCCCCTCCAAAATGTATACTCCTGGAATTCTGCAGTTTCCTCCGTTTGCCAAGCCGAAAATTGCACTAAAGCCGCATCCTGTAAGTTCCACGAGTTAATGAGTCTGGACATTTCTGGACATTCCGTGGTTCTTCTTCGATTTGGTCCAGTCCGATCCAAAATGGGCGCCTCCACGCAATTAAAATAACCGCCGAAAATCACCTTAGAATATCGTTGCATCTTCCAGACTCCTATACTCCTGTAAAAATTCGCTCGTTCCTTATCACCAACTGACGGAGCGTAAATGTTTACGCATTTCCAATCGTTCAACTCGATTCCCAGGATGCGATCCGTCCACCACCTGGTCTTCCATGCTCGCATTTTCCAACCCGTCCTTGGGGTAACCAAAATCCCTACGCCCCCGGTCTTCTGCTGTGCAATACTCCAAAAGCCAAACGCTGATTTCCATCCGAATAATTCCACATACATTCCCATTGCTGTGTCAGGTCTTGCGCTTCCGCACTACTGGTAATGTGGGTTTCTTGGATTAGAATGCATGCTGGTCGTGACTTCGTCGGAATGTTCCTCCACGATTGTAACCACGCGTGTCTGGTCCCCACCAAAAAACCTCTGACATTTTGTGTAATCACTCGGAAGTCCGTGAACCCAGTTTCTTTTTCTGTCCCGTGGTTGCTCAGGTCATGCGTTTCTGTAGAAATCACCGTCTTCCTACTGTAACAATCCATGCCTACTAACAGCTCCTTAATTCGTTCCTCCTCATTTCCTTCTCGTGGCGTGCCCTCAGTAACAATGAGGCGCTAGCGCACCTCGTCGATTGTCTATTGCAGTATTGTCCATATCCACTTGTTCTGGCTCCCTATCGTGCAAAGAAACGTTAGTAACCGTTGAAAGGAAATATTCGGTAATGTCCTTCCACACAGCTCCATCGTCCTCGTCTAAACGCTTTGCCAAAGCTTGAAAATGGTGCTCACGCGCTCGCACCAGCTGAAAACGTCTAATCTTGACCCAAATTGGGTCCTTCGGTAGTGCCGTTTCGCCAGTCACGGCTGCTAATTGTTTACTGTACACATGGGCACACAGTGCCGTGAGAGCAAAGCTGACATGTATATGTGGTCCACACATCTTCCAAAGCGCGTTATTCCCGTAAATATGTCCCTTGAGCGTTTTCCAATGCTGTCCGCTTGCTCTTAACGCTTGTCTTTGATTCTCCCCTGACAGCAGGCTTACTCTGTGAGCCCAGTCCTTTAGAAACCTCTCCACTTCCGGCTGTGTTCCTGCTGGCGTGCTTAATGATATCATGGCATCCCAGTACTACTTTCTCCAATCTCTTGCCAATTCGTCAATGACCGCGTTTCCCATTCTGTCAATGATAATATGAGGATTGTCGCAGAACTCCGGGAGTTGAACCAGGGCAAGACGGTCTTTCTTCGCCGCTTTCAACCAATCTCCCTGGGACGCGTTAAAAGTCGGAAAATGTACTTCTTGTTGATAAGGCCATACCTAGGCCATCGAGTTCCACACTTGCTCTTCTATGCACTCCCCATCTTCTGTTGTCACTACTTCCATCTGCTCCAGCTGCCCTGTAGCAAATAACTCTCTCTGGACGGTAGCTGTAATTGCGTTCACCTCCCCCTTAGTCGTCGTGTAGGCTTCATCGACCGCCCTCTTTTTTCGTGTCCTCTTCTGTTCTGCGTCCAGTATCTTGTGTCCATTAGCTCTCGCATCATCCGTGTCAGTGCACTCTGCCTTAATTTCCTGCGAGTGTCCTTGTACTGTCTGCTGTTCAATCGCCAACGTCCCCACAGTGATATTGTGCCATTCCCACAGTGTCTGCTCTGGAATGTTGTACGTTCTAGCCACGAGTTTTCGTACCGCCTCATTTCGGATATCCGCCCTCAGCAATTCCTCCTGTCGGTGTTCCGGTAAATACGTAACTGTCTCTACCAAAAACTTAAGTAAGCCCTTCTGTCTCTCGTCGTTCCAGCTTAATAGCTGCTCCACTTGTGCCCTGATTAACTTCCCTGTTGTCATGTCCGATGACGTGCTCACTAATGCGCCTCCTGCGTCCTTCTGCTGCTCCTCTGACTTGTGCCCGTCGTCCTCTATGGTCCTTTTGTTATTTACGCCTCTGGCATCCGAGTCTGACATCTCTTCGTCAGGTTGCTCTGTTTCCCCGTGCCCCGTACCTTCGTTTGTTCTCCACCCGTGAACATACGCTTGATAATGAATGTTTTCAAAGTGAATCACCAAGGGTAACTTACCTTTCCCGTCCTTTACTGCTTCTTTCAACGATATCACTTTTTGAATGCCTTGACCAAGCGAGATTGGAAATTCACCGCACGTTGCAACTTTTTTTCTTTGTTGAACCCGGATTTCGGGCGCAAAGTGAATCGCTCCAGGCTTCCCACTGACCGCGTCCACGCTTATGACAAAATATGTCTTTGCAGGAGTGTCCCTAGACAGATTAAAGTGTCATTGCTTCCCCAATTTTGGCTACTTACCGTTGCGTCCAGTTTAGATGAGCTGTTTGCGTAATCCTGTAAGTACTTCTTGAACTCCGCCTCCGATTGCTTCGCCGCCATTTTGTCGTAACCCCTACCTAAGCTTCGAAGCGTCTGTTTTCGCACACCGGCCGGAAACTTTGCTTTAAAATCCATAAGTCCCCGCGAGGCGCAGCCCTTTTTGATACAAGCGGCTGCCTGTTCCAAAACCGTGGGACTGTCTTCTAAGGAAGAGTTGAATAGTGCCTGTACAACACTATATGCCTGACAATTACCTGTCGATGGAGTCAACACCTGCTGGAGCCCCATGGCCAATATCGCATCATTGAGATTGTATTCCGTGTCCGCAATATTCTGTGCTTCTTCCCACTTGAATGGTTGAAGAGGTCCTTCCTGGTGAGTAAGTGTCTTCATAATGTTTCCTATTTCCGCCTTTACTTGTGCCTCCACAATGAGGAGATCCGTGTTTTCCTGTTGCCGCCCTTGCGTGCCAGTTTTCACTTTTGTTTACTTGGGCCTTTCCTTTAATCCTGAGTTGATTTTTTTTGAACCGGTTTTTTTTTCTGATTCCGGTTCAGTTTTTTACCTTTACAACCGTTTCATTATCCGTTTTGTGACTGCGAGTCGCAGTACCCTCTTTACGATAAGCTGGGATACGACCGTTTCCTTCTGTGCTAACGGGTGGTTCTGCGTACCATGCCCCGTCCCACCTTGAACCTGTTTGGTATTCACTACAGTCACCCCATTTTTCTTTTTCTTGACCACCATCCAGTCGTCTTTGTGTCCCGCTTTCTCTGTCTTCTCTACTACATTCCCCGTGGTTGGGCCCTCTCGTCCAGTCGTCACTGATGGGGGCCTGAGGCTGTTCCTTCCTCGTCTGCAAGTTTCCAGTTTCCGCTGCGTTATCCGTATCGTTGGCTGCCTTCTTTTCGGCCTGCTCTTTCTGTCGCCTATTTCGCATCAAGGCGTCCTGCTCTACACAATTTTCCCGTAACTCTTTCATTAGCGTCTCCATGCTGTCGAAGATTGGGTCCGGCGTATCGATTAACTCCGCCTCTTCAACTGTAACCGTAAGGCAATTTTCTCCAAATAAATTCTTTTGCGTAACTGAACAGCCCCTTATTTGATGCCCAGCTTCTCCACAACGTAAACAATGAAGCTTCCCCCGCGTACCTGGATGTTCTAGGGTGAGGATATGCCCACACCAGATTAAGCGCCAAATATTTCTTAGTTGTATCGGACATCCACTTGCCGCAATGACAATTTCCCAATCCAACGACGTTGCTAAAAGCGGTCCGCCTGAGTCAAGTTCTTCAAATCGAAAGTCCACAGTGATGATCGACTGGAGATAGCTGTGCAGTCTCATTATATCGATATTTCGCGTAACGTTTCGCAGGATAATGGAGTAATCCGGCCTGAACCCCATTCCGAGCTAGCACCGGAAATTTTCTTGACCAAACCGGTTCCTCCGCATTCTCTTGCATGTAAGTTGCGTAATCCATGAAGCGATTTGTGATACGCACACTGATTGGCCTCGTACCTTTTTGCGATATCATGTGTTAAGAAATCCAGATGGAGACAGTGGTCAGATTGATTGTAACTTATCGATTTGACCTTCGATAACATTTCCCACAGAAGATCGTTTGCAAGACCTCTTGCTGTTGCCGCTGTCGAGATACTTTCTTGAAGGCTCTTCGTGCTCTGAAAAGCCTTTTTTATTGCCGCTTCTCCTTGTAGGTCCATGATTAGACAACCTTCCACTCTTACCCTAATCGTTAAAATTAACCGTAAACGATCTTTTGATGTCATAATTTGGCGTAAAAATTGGGTAAAGTCCGCGATAAAATCGTTCCCTCCGCCAAACCTTTTACTATTTGCCATTCCTCCTGGCTACCGTCTCTAAATTGTTGTTTTTCCTTGCCATTCCACTCCTTCTCACAGACTTTAGTGAGAATAGCAATACGGTCTGGAGAAAAGACCTCAGGGTTAAAAAGATATGCTGTGTTTCGAGCCGTTGCCTTGACTGTTTCCGTTTTTTTACCTGTGACTTTATGAAGCCATCCTTGCAACACACTCGGTCCCTTCACCGCTACTTCCACCTGACAGCTACCTACCTTACGCGCCAGAATAGTGACTAGCGGCTTGTTAAGTTTAATCGCTAAATTCCAGGCATCCATCGCCTTTTGAAACCATACCTTCCAACTTAAATTATGCTTAACTACCAGTAATTCAAATAGGTCGATCAGCCGTTCCAATTCCGGATTTGACAGGTCTATCTAGTTCCCACCTGCTTGTTTACCACCCCTTGTAGAACGTTTTAAGAAGTGCAAAGAACCTCTGAACAATTGGTGAGTCAGGTCCAGCCACGTTTGTAATCGTGTGGTCTGGAAGGTTCTGCCTCCTTCAGTGTGTGAAAAAGGACAAGAGCCAGTTCTTCCGGAGTATTGGTTTTCACCGGTGGTGGCTGCTTCTCACCTTCTACCTCCTCTGACCCTCGCCCTGCCTTGCTCTACTACTCCTTCCATCTCGGACCTCTTCCTGTGTAGTTTCCGCAGTTAGATCAATTACCGTTGTCTCTCTTTCCTCTCCCGTAGTAACTCCCGCCCTCACATTTTCCTCCATGCTGCCCTCCTCCTCAGGAGATGCTGGGACGATCTCATCAATGTCCCCGCTTATCGGCCCTTCTTGCCCTCCAGTATGCGTGTTTTCTCCTTCACCGCCCCCCCCAGTAGGCTTATCCGGCGGTTTTCTTTCCTCACCAGGGTTACCTCCTGGGGGAAACATTATTCTTAAACTTACTTGAGTAGAAAGTTTGTAGTGCAAGCCCAGATCCTCACCCTACCTGTGCTGGGTAGGTGGGGTCTATGCGACAAAATCAGGACTGTTGAAATGGTTGGGTTGTCAAAAAAGTATAAAGTTGGTGTCCAATGTACACTGCGGCTCATAATTCGTGAAACAAAAGTAAAATTGAGATTTCTCGGCCGCTAC
>MIQA02023989.1:0-20617 GCA_001887855.2 Sclerospora graminicola
TACACTAAATAGACTTAACCTGATTTTCATGTGACTATGCCCTTCGTCAGTCTTGTATACTTTAAATTCAGTATAGTGGTTCTCAACCACGTACATCCTTATGCAACCAATTTCAACAGACACTGCTGGAGAAAATGAAGTGACGGGAGGCCCTGAGGATGCCGGAAGTCCGATGGAGGGGGTCAAGAATGCGACCGCCGCAGAGGCGGCAGACGGATCGATCTCGAAAGCAGCAGATTCAGGCAGAAATGTAACAAATGCTGGGTCAGTTTCATTGGAGGAACTGGTAGTACCGATTCAGTCGGAAAAACCGGTTTTACCGATTCAAAAATCGGCAGAATCAGTGCAAAGTGAACCCAGGGAGGAAGAAGTAATATCGGAGAAATCGGTATTACCGATTTCACAATCTCAGGTCAGGCCTAAAAAAAGAAGCAAGGTGAAGGAGCAGCGTCAGCTGCGAGTCTGATGCAGAGTGTGGCACCAAATGATGCGCAGGTGCCACATAGTCTGGCCCAAGCTCTTTACACAGCTTTAAAGGAGGCGTCGGTGACAAGACCAAGGGCGCAGGTGTGGCTCGATCTCGTTCGAGATCTATTCGCGGCCATATATGTAAAAGTCCGGGGCCCGGTTTCTCGCTTGTCCGAGGCAGCGAAGAGGTTCCCTACGCTCAAGGCCCCCGAAGTTGAGCGTTTGTTGGATTACTTTGAAATTGCGGTCGTGGAAGGGGGTAAGGACTGGACGGAGTGGCGCCAACAAGTAGTCGGAGCAGCGGTGCAGGCCCAACGTTCGACGTTATCGTTTGAAGGTATTCTTTGGAAGAGTATCGGGCAAGAGAAAGTCAAGAAGGCGAACTTCTTACCAGCCCCACTCAAGGGTTGGGTAATTAAAGTGGCAGGATGTACAGCGGAGGAGTCCGAAGACCAATTAACAAAGAAGACGTATCTATTCAAGACTACTGTGTTTAAACCTGAAGAAATTTCTCGGTTACGTGGAGTATGTGAAAAAGATTATGGTAAATTTGCGCCGATGATGGTGCGTGCTGGAACAGATGATGAGTGGCGTATAGTGCAAGGGCTAGTTGAAGGCACGATCATAGCTAAACAGATGCCACAATTTGTTAAGAGAATCATGAAGATTGATGAGCAACTGCGTTTGGTTCAAACAATTCGGGCTCAGGTGGAAGGGTGTCTTGTGATGGACTTAAGTGGGGAAAGTCAGATTAAAGAAGCCTATTTAAGTACGAAATGTTTGCAAGAAAGTGTAGCCACAGCAGCAGTAACACGCGGTACTGGAGGTGTAATGTTGTGGAAGATGGTTGCCCAAGTGAAGAATATAAGCTATGATGGAGGGAAGCACGCCTTGTGTTTTCACTTTTTCACGCGAGATATGGCGGCAAAGTTTGCAGGAATGAAGGTACCATTCCATAGGTATGGCCATACGCTCAGAAATATTCATCAAGGGCAGTCGATATCGACGAGATCGGCATGGAAATCTCAAGTTGACAGTAATGGAGAACGGTATGAGCAAAATGGCTTCTATTCGTGTGTACTAAAGAACATCACCAGATCAGTTGATTTGTTAAAACTATCTGGTTATCTACGAAAGATTTTGGGTGTGGACTTCCAGCTGAACGATCTGGACAAAGGAGGTCCCTACTCAGACACGTCGACTTTGTGGGAACTAATTGTTGTGTCGGATGCTTGCCCGTCTGCACTCCGAGGAATCAAACGAATTTACTGGGGACAAACCATGTTAGTGATGGAGCACCCAGCGATGACGGGTAGACGACAGTGCCTGAGATGTGGAGAGGCAGGTCACCCAATGAGGAAGTGTACAGCGTCCTTAGAAGACCTGCTAAAGTCGCATTGTTTACAAGTGGATTTGGAAGATCTCAATAAGTTCACCCCCCCCAGCAACTACTTTCCGGAGTATGGAGGAGCTGCGGAATCAAGTGGAGGCCGTTCGACTACGCCAAGGCGAGGAAAACACTCTGGCAGAGGAGCAGGATGGCGATAGCGACGGGAGGGTTACGGAGGATGACAAACCTTCCAAGAAAACGCCCGTACAAGAAAACAAGCCCCATACAGCGCTGACAGGAGCAAGTAGGGCTTCCAATGCATCGGTAAACCCCAATCGGTCGCGTTCCGATTCATCGGACTGGGTTACAGTGAAACCGAAGAAGAAACGACGAGAAGTAAGCTCGCAACAGACGGGGGAAGGGGCTGAACAGCAAGCAAGAACTTCGGCGTACACTTCAAGCTTAAAATTGAATTTGGCAAAGACAAGGTCGATGGAGAATGCACAAGTCCAGGCGGAATTGCCCAGGAAAGAACACTTGACGGTCAAGACGCATAAAGAGGAAACAGCAACCCAGCTAAAGGTAAACGACACACCGATGGAGAATTCAATTCGATCGGAGGTGACCCGAAACAAAAAGAAATTACGGCACAAGAAAAAGGTCGAAATTTCACAGACGAAGGCCAGCACCCTGTTAATGCTTGAAGGCAAGGTGAAGACTTATTTGGCGAACACTATAGCACAAATGGAATTGGAATGTGGAAAGATTAAGGTAGTCAATCCAAAAGATGAGACTGGAGTGGGGTCGCCGGATTTGACAACGATTCAAGATGTCATTCACTGGTTAAATTTCCAGTCAATACCAACACCAGCGAAATTGTCAGATATTCGCAGTTTGTCAAGGTCTCACATGTTCCGATATGATATCGGACAATGTAAGTTTACTCGAAGACATGACCAAGCAACTTAAACAAGGATGTCTTGTACGGGCGCTTCTGGACTTCGACATAAAGTTTCCTCCAGGGGTGAGGAAGGATACCTTGAAGGAATTACAGCGAGGAACTGATACCACGTCTCCTAAAGAAACAAAACGGTTATTCCAGGAATATTTACTTGAGTTTGCGGAAAGCAGCTCACAAGTCGATGTAAATATAGCGCCGGACACGTGGGGCAGCAATGATACACTGTTGACCTTGAGTACGGTGTTTCAGCGTGATATCTATGTAATCAGCCATCCACCGGGATTCAAGACACCTGGGGTGAACTTTTACACGCCGGAAACAAGAACACTGAGAGGGAAGAGCTATCAAACAAGTGGAGAATATCCCATGAATATTGTAGATTTCTACAACAAAATGAGGATTTATTTACAAGATGGGAAGGCAGATAAACAGGAGAAATTACCGATAATACTACGCTATGGAGGACAACATTATTCGGCGATATTACTAGGACATCGGGAACGTGAAACAGACGACGTAACTAAGGATGGGAGCAGTGCGGAGGAAGATTATGACGATGATAAGGTTTCCGAAAATTACAATCAAGCCTCAGATGAAGCAGAGCATAGTAATTCTATGGAGCTAACAACAAGGAGTGAAGATTCGGTATCGAATTATGGAAACCAGTCGCCTTGGGACCCGGACGAATGGGAAGGCAATTTTGAGGACTTGATTGGTCGTTTAGAAGGGCCTACTATCCATCATGGTTTGAAATGCGAAATAACAGATATAATTATGACGAAAGATCCGCGCATGTGCGAGTTGTTGCATTTCTTGGCGGACACGGTCAGTAAATTATCGTTACCTGAGCAAGAAGAGATGATGAAGGTCAACATTTCGGACCCAACCATTCAAATATACTTTATGCAAACGTATCAAATTTCGGCACCAATTTTGAATCAATGGTATGGAAAAGTGTGGCTGGACAACCAACCGGAATCGGACTGCTTGCTCCTCTCGGATGGTTCCCCGTCAGGATCAGAGTATAAGGAGTCTGATATGTCGCCCAGCTCACAAGATTCAGCGTTGTCCGAACAAGATAGAAACCAAACCCAAAAACGGATTTGTCGACGAGATGGAGAGGAGACAAAAGCGGAGCCAATGAAGGTGGTGCCAGTAGCTCGAGAACTAGTTGATGACTTCGAGAAAAGTGCTGGAAACGATGACAAGGAACGAATGTCTCTAGATGAATTCAAAATTGCGTGGCATGAATTATTACCACACTGAGAGGAGCAAACTGGAATTCCGTTTCCTCTGGTCAGTTCAACTAAGACCCTATGGGTGAAAGCAGCCCATCACGAGTCAAACCGGTTGTTACATCTAATTAAAGATGTCCCGGGCTCCCATTATATTCTAGATAGCGTACACCCCAGTGTATTAGTGGAGTTAACAAAACACTGGAGGGAACAATGCTGGCTCGACTTTATTGAAGCCGGGAAACGAGAGGGTTTAGCAGACATAACAGGTCAGTGGTTTTTGAAATGGGAACACAGATTTATGGTAATGATTGGATCCGCGCAGCGTACCGCGATCATTAACAGTACACAGGAATGGACCAAATTACGAAAGTTACAATATGGAGGAAACGTGATATTGAAATTGTTGGCGCCACGACAAGTAATTCAATTAGCAGGGATGTTAATATGTTCCCACGTCTTCGCAGAACAAATAGCGGCCCTGGTTGGAGATGACTATCACCCGAACGATACCATTATGTGCCTGTTACAACGGCATTTAAATGTGGTGAACCAACGTCAAGACTACGCAGAACGGATCCAATTAATTGAAAAAGGGGCTCCGGAAGCATGGCGAGAATTATTTGAATTCTGTCACGCCCCGACTCTTTTACAAATGACAAACGATAAGGAAAATCCACACCTGGACCATGAGAGTCCGGTCCGCTATTAAGGGCACCGATACGGTCGATGTCAGTAATCATACGTATTTTGCATTGGAAAAACTGGACACATATATGAAATATCGAATGCTCAAGGATATGGAATATGGAGCCGATTCAAAAGAAAAGTTTAAATTCAAGAAGAAAAACACCTACTCAATTATCAGTCAAAATGTCCGCGGATTTTCTCAAAAAGACATAGCAGCCTGGATGTCGGCCTGGAGACGTGGATATCCGACCAACCAGGCTGAGATGATTTTTCTACAAGAAACACATGTTGATTCATTCTCTGACGGTGAAGCGATGGCGAAACAATGGGCATTATTATGGGGAAAGGTCGACCAGTACAAATCACTGTCTTATTGGAGCGTTTTTCCAAAAAAAAACAGGGTGGTGTAGCGATCCTACTCGCTCCGACTATAGCTTCGCATATCATACCGTGGAAAAAAGAACATTGGTCCCAAAGACTAATAGTTCTGAAGTGGAAGGAAAGCATAATTATAAATGTATACGGACCATCTGGTGATGTAAAAGGTCGCGAAACGTTTTATAATGCACTGCGACAAATCTTCATACGATGCCCTCGACACTGCTTGCTAGGAGGGGACTTCAATTGTGTCGATTCTCCTGCTCTCGACCGCCTTGGTGGTATAAGATCAACGCGACCGGAGAGTAAGGCTCTCCGCCGGGTGGTCACCGAATGGCAATCGGAAGATGCCCGAAATTTAATGATTTCACCGCTGGACGATGCGACTTTGGAACCCCAAGATCACTTTACTTATTGGAGAGGTCCACAGGCCAGCCGCCTCGACAGATTTTATGTATCCGGTAGATGGATTAATTGGGTAGTCTGGGTAGAGGTTGAACCTCCACCAGTTTTCTCTGACCATAATCAAGTTGGTTTGGTTCTAAAGGACCCAAGTGTTTCCAGAAATCTCCCCCCAGCCCGTAAATTTTCGTATCCGTTCCCCGGTTCACACGTGGAGAGAATTAAAACGATGATTATGGAACGGTTACAGGACACAAAATGGAACGGAAAAGAAGTCAGTAACTGGGATGGAATGATGGACTGGTGCAAGGAAGTAGTCTTCAGAAACGAAGAAAGGTAGCCCGGAAGCGACGGAAACGAGTGCATCAAATGAAACGGACAATAAGTGAGACCGCGTCGACAAGACAAAATATTGTATCTGCCATAGCGGAATCACTGCATAAAGAAATGTCAATACGAAGAGGTGCTCGCGTGCACCGCTCGACCGCAGATGTGCGATGGTTATTTAAGAGAGCCTCTGTCTGGGAAAGAGACCAGACAGTGTCTCAAATACACGCAATATCTGGACCACCTTTTGCAGCAGATTTGTCGATTCCAGACCGTTTAGCAACAACATGGTCAGGAATATTGGGCCTAAGTCATAGAGAAGTCGCTGGAAAGGATTTGTGGAAAGAAGTGAGACGATTTATGAAAATACCAACCACTAGGAAAGTGACTGAATCACAAAATATAGCGTTACTCTCAGAGATCACCACCGACGATGTTGAGTGGGCGATAAAAAGTATAGACAGAAGAATGGCAGCTGGACAGGACGGAATTGGAAATGACTTTTATAAGGATTTTTCGTCAATTTTAGTGGAGCCATTAACGCAGGTATTCAACGATATTCTATTAGGAGGACAACCGCCACCTTCCTTTTTGAAAGCAGTGGTCATACCATTGCGAAAAAAGGGAGACTCCAGTAACGCATTAGACTACCGGCCGATCTCCTTGTTAACAACAGGATATAAACTGTTCGCTAAGATACTGGCACGCCGGTTACAGCGATTTTTAGGAAATTTGATTGGTGATACTCAACAGGGCTTTGTCTTAGGGCGACGAATGGACAAAGCGGTAACATTAATGAAGGCTTCATTTAAAGCATACAGGGAAAAGCAGAAGGTATCAGCAGCACAGAGCGCTAGAGTGTTATTCCTTGATTTCAGCAAGGCCTACGACACCGTAGACAGAAGTTACCTTTTCGCAGTACTTTCGAGGTTTGGTTTCTCAGCAGAATTTGTGGACTTGATGGACCGCTTGCACGCGGGAACAACAGCGGAATTTCTCGTGAACAATCAACTTGCAACCCCGATATCCGTCACTTCGGGCATCAGGCAGGGGTGTCCATTAGCCCCCCCTATTGTTCATCTTGCTGTCGAGCCTCTTGCACTTGCTCTAAACGCAAATCCTACATTGGTTGGCATTCAGCCTCTGAAGAATGACTTAAATGTATACCATAGATTCTCAGCGTTTGTGGATGACTCCACAGTATTCCTTCAGCATGCGGACCAGATACCGGAAGTGTTGAAAGTGGTCAACCGATTTGGGAATCTTTCAGGTTTAAAAATTCAGCCAACCAAAAGTCAGTTTTTTTAAATTCCCAGTACGTACCAAAAATGTGGTACGGTTTACCGGTATTACCGGAAGGGGATACCGTTCGATATCTAGGGTATCAATATGGATGGGGAGAATTACAATCAGTCAATTGGGCGCTGAGAATAAGATGTATCAAACGAAGACTAGCGACAGCAACACAATGTGGAACATCTTTTATGGATCGCGTGCAACTATTTAATGTGATCGCTATCCCATCGATACTATTCACAGCTAGGATGTTTGATCCACCGACGGAGATACTACAGGAAGTTGTTAATATTCAGAAGGCATTTTTGTGGAGTAAGACAACCGCGAGTGAAAAGGGGCGGCACAAAATGTCGCCAGCTCTACTTTTTACGCCTCATGCAGCAGGGGAGTAGGCTTAATTTCGATTCCTGTGGCACTTAGGATCCAGAGATTAAAACTAGCGTGCCAATGGCTCCTGGCAGCGAAGGATCACTATCAGGCAGCCTGGCTGAGCCTGGTAGGAATCGGATCACTACAGCAATCAGGGCAACGCCTCACACCCTTCAAAGGATATAAAGAGTGTAACTCATGTGGGGCGGTAGATACAGGAGCTGGGCGTAGTCTGCGGCGAGAAGTGATGGAATGGATGGGCCCCCGTTTTTCAGAGCAGATGAGCATCAAAACCTACACACTAGTAGTGTTACCTCAAGTCGTCGCTAAGATGGAGGAATCGATAGACAACAAAGGGACTAGACTCATGCACGATGAGCAGTTCATTATCCAGTTGGACATAGAAGCTCGCCCCTATAACACAGAGTTGCCGAACCATTTGGCTTCCTTTTGGGGAACATACAGCTAGGCTATGAACCCATGGATTCGGGATGGACGTGCTATGGAATTGACAGCGACGAAATATGATCGGATCCCTCAACTTACGATTCGAGATTTACATATTCAGAGACTAACTGAAAATACGTTTATGTGGCAGGTAATCGGGGTCAACGGGAAGTCTCATACCCAAGCCAAAGTAGGACGGTGGCTCTGTGCGGTGATAATAGCGTCACCTAGAGTGTCTGTAGGCCACTATTTGGGAGAAGTGCCGCCCATACAGATGTGCAGTGGACCAGCTATACTAAAGGAATTACGTTGGGAACTAACATCAACCGGGTATATCACAGGTTACAGTGACAATCAGGAGGCGTGTGTGAAGGCGGAACAGCAATCTGATGGGATACTATGGAAGATTGTTAACAGCACCCTGAGTGACAATGACACTGAGTATGACCTGACGGAAAGCAAAATTGCTTTCCATCCGCATCCGGAGATACACTTGATTGGTTGGCCGTCGGATGAATCTACTCCAGTGGGTCGCATATGGGCGAAGTTTCGGAAGTCGTTTCGGCGATTATATTTCAACGGGGTAGCCCCACAGTTGAAACCTCTTCTTCAGAAGTGGCAGATGAAATGTTCCGAGAACGGATGGAGGAAACAACTACAAGACATTGAGCCAAATAAGTTATGGGAACACACGAATATTCTTACTCATTATCAAGTATGGGTTTAATTCCGAGTAACAACTATGCAGCTCAACACATTTTACGAACAAGAAGATGGGGACTATGGGTGTGCGATAGATAGGAGATGCAGCAGCCGTAAGACCGGGATCTTTCATATATTATGGGAATGTAGGAGAGCACAGGACTTCTGGAAACGATTGATTTGTCACTGGAGTGGAAGCGATAAATCATTTCTCTCACTTCAACAATTCCAAGGAGCAATAGTGACTAGACAAGCGCCACCGATTGGTGTTCCAGTTAAACAGGCAATGATGACCAAGCATGGTTGGTACAGTGAAGACTATCAAGACGTGTTCGATCGACTTTGGAGTGGTTTATGCGGTATAGCAACTGCTTGGATGTGGCAATTACGCAACCAAGCGATATTCCAAGGTACCGTGAAGAATGCAAGTGACCACCTAGAATTCATATGGAGACAATGTCAAGCTCAATTGGAAGCGGTTGCGGACTATGAATCCAGAATTCCAGAAACACGCGAGGACGGGATCCGACTGAAGATCAGTGTAAAGTGCTTATTCGACCTAACCCCAGCACCGGATCAAGACGCCCTTAGCCCAAGACAAGACCGAGCAAGTCAGGACTTTCCCACTAGCTGTGCCATGTTAGCTGAGCCTAAGTTACATACTAGACTACATATGTTCATAGTAGCTAATAGTTAACACTAATTAGACTACCTTTTATTATTATAACTTGTGGACTCTTAATTAAAATAGGTAGAAATTCGATTTGAGCACATGTGAAATATTGTTCTTCTATCCAAACGGCATTCGATTCCATTCAAAGAGGACGAAGGGCGTAACAAAGGCTGATATCCGATCTTTCATCGATACTACCCAGAAACCACTGGCCATATCTAACGAACAGTACTACAAGACCTTATTCAGATCTTCAAGCAGGTCATTGATCTGGGGCATTGGATAGACCATCAGCTTCGTGATCTTATTGACCAACCTATAATCGATACACAGTCTGATATCAACTCCATTCTTTTATCACAATTACGATCGGTGAAGCCCATGGAAAGGATTAATTTAAGTACTTAATAGGCCCTTGGTCAGGTCGGACAGCTTGAATTGAGAGAGGTAGATTACCATATGCTGCGGAAGAGCGACTGGCTGGAAGCATTGCGAGCCAAGACCGGCCAGTCGACCAAGCCTGAATAGTCTACCTGTCAGGCCGACCAATCGGCCGACCAGCCTCCATATCGATCGTAGAATCACATGGAACGTGCCATGGTCACATTCGGTTATTGACAGCAAAAATGGCTAAGACCCCAGTTCTTTTACATTTTGACCCAGAAAAGGTTCCGGTCGTGATTCTACATGCGTATTCGGCTGCCTTAGTCCAGAACCATGGTGGGGCATACTGCCCGGTCACGTTCACAAGCCGGGTCTTACAGCCAAATTAAATTAATTAGAGCATTGTGGACAAACAAGTACTGGTAACGTCTTGAAAGTAGTTTGATCTGTCTAGTTACTAGCATGGTATATTGGATGTCTGTTATACTATGTTGGTGCTAGACAGATCAAACTACTTTCAAGACGGTCCATATTGGCTTGGCTGTTATCATTGAACGGAAATTATGGAAAACTGGGGCGCTGGTCAGCATTGTTGTCACAGTGGTCACTGGAGTTCATCAAATGTACCAGAGGCGAGGAAGACATTCTGGTTACCATGGCGGACAGCATAACAGGTCGACAAAGCACTGATCAAAACAGCTCCCCTAGGGAAATGATCATACTCCTCCGCCGGTCGTAGGTCCGAGCTCACATAGGCCTTCGTTTAGGATCGGTCTGCGGGATGTCGATCGGTCTCGCGATCTGGTTGTTTTCATCCTGCGCCTTATTTTCTTCATCATCTGATATGATCAATGCGGGCAGTCTGTTGATCTCAACCAGTTCGACCAATATTAGCTGATGAGCTATCGCGCCGGCATGATGATACATTGGCACCGACTATCCGCTTTCATGAGTGCAATTCCAGTTGCCAACAACGTGGTTCCCGTTTACGTTGTCCTCCCTCGGTACCACCTCTTCCCCGGGAGGCGTGTGAGGTCAAGAACGTTGCTGCCTTATTGGCAGTGACATGTGTCGTGTTGTCACCAGACTTTCGTAAGACATTTCAACAAGGATACAGAAGAGATGCAGATTTTAAAGAGGCATGGCATCATCTGGAAACGAGTTCATCGTGCGTGAAACGCGATGAGCTATTGTTTTTGCATTCAGCGTGTAAGCTCACGCGTCTTTGCGTTCAAAACAACAATCGCTTGTAAGCTCAAGTCATATCGGAATATCATGACTCAGCCATAGCTTCTCATCCAGGCACTCACAGAAAATTCTTGCGTGTTGCGCAATGGTATTATTGGAAATTTTTGCACAAAAAATCAAAGAATAAGTCAAAAGGTGTGAGACTTGTGTACATTGAAAGCATGACAACCAAAGAAAATACGGATTAATCATACCATTTCTAATTCTCGATATCTTCTGTGTGATTGTCGCTCCGACCTGATCGCGCATAGCCATTGTCGCCAAGTGGTCGGCACTCCGATTTATATCTAATTTCACATGTGGAAGGTTGTGTCCAGGCCAATCTTGTAGGACTTTATGACATGGTTGTTCAGGAATTTGAGACGAGGCGCCTTGCAATCGATCTCCCGGTGATCTGTATGTTCACCAGGTTAGAATCTCCACAGATATTAATTCTGCTGTTTCTTTGCGTATGCGGGAGATCCAGACCGAGCAATAGACCACGATACTTGGCTTTGTTGACCGTGATACCAGGTAGGCGGCAGCTAGAATGGACCACCCAGGGAGCTTCTACAAGTAAGCACTCTACGCCCTAACACCCTTATTTACACTCGCCGATCCACCAAAACTTAGAACGACCAGGTCATCAGGAATAGTGTAACTGCAGCGAATTGAAAGGATTCTCCAAGCGCAGAGTGAAGAGAAGTGAATCATAGATCTGAAAGCCTATCTATGTAGAGACCTGGAGAAACTGAGTGAGAAAGAAGCAAAGAATTGCGCTACAATTACTCCAATTTACGAAGTAGATGAAAACGTACTCCTTTTCTATTACTGTGAGGTCAATCGGGCTGATGCCGATCGTAACCACTTAGCAAAATTGGTCATTCCTGAGACCCTAAAGGCCGACATCCTACATCACTACCATGTCAGCCTGGAAGGAGGTCACCAAGGCGTGGGTATAAGGTTCGGACGCATTTCCACTGAAGCGGGTAATATTGAAGCGTACAAAAATTTGTGGGAGTACCGTAATCGACATGTTATAGATAACACAAATGTGCGGCAGAAACCACCTCAATAAAAGACCATTACTTAAGACAAGTTCACTTTCATAACCTCTCAACACAGATAATGAGTAGTATTGTAATTTTCAAACTCTGACTTGACCATCACTCACGCGACATATCACACACTCTACCGTTTTGTGTACTTGAGTTTCCTCGCGCTCAATCGACCGAGCGCCCATTCTTGCTCTCAGATATGGACGCTTCCACCCTAATACTTATACGATATTTATGTAATTCCAGAAATATGAAGTGATTTCTCAACAAAGTCGTCATTCGACTCGTGAAAGTAGGCACATGACTCTGAAGCTTTCCGTTCTTTAACGTGAAATACAGTCCGCTTTATTTTAGCTTTCGACTCGAATGTTGTTTTGTTAAAAACTTGTCATGCATCATCCCTTGGTGCTGCCCTGTTAGTTTTCACTTTTCATAACAGTTCGATTACTTTTAAATGCACGGTCATAATTGATCTCCTCTCTAAAACGATAACCCGTCCTTTATTGAGTGAGCTCAAAAATGATCCAAATATAGTGATGTTACTTGTAGCAAGTGTGATATTTATGACATGTCCATTACGGTATGCACTGACTGTGAGACCGGGAAGGGTATGCCTCTCATACGAGGCCGGTCAACGAGAAATATTCAAGAGACCTACCCCTTCTAAGTGTTAGTGGTGGATCACATCCCCCTACCGATATTGTTCCATGTCAACACCGAATGCGTTTTCAGGCGATTTGGCGCGAGTGAAGTGATCCGGCATGATCGCGAGCCTTGTTTTATGGCTGAAGTCTTCCGATCGCTCAATCAGATGCTAGGAAAAAAAAGTTGCAACGACGATAAACTGACTACAGGCGAACGGAAAAGCCAAACGAATGGTGAAGACGGTGACAAGAGCGATCAAGATGTACGTCGCTGACCTAGAACTGGGAGGGACTAATACGCAGAAAGACTAGCGTTCGCGTTAAATTCTTCGTTCAATCGGGTCAGAGGCGAGACTCCGTTCTATCTGTCTTACGGATGTAATCTACGTACCACCATTGAAGCGGCGATCCCGGTCGGATGCACTAGAAGGTGTGACCGAGAGGCCCACCGGTGGCGCATGGGACTTCAACGTCACTATCAGCATGCAGGAGCAGGTCACTTACCATGTTTGGCGGAAGACAAACCAAGGTTTGACTTTGATGAAGCTCTTTTGCCGGAGGACTGCTAGGATGAATTCGAGGTAGAAAAACTAATAGATACCCGATCTATCAAGAAAACCCGGTACGGTCGGATTCTTCTGATATAGATTGATGAACGGGATCTGAATTGTGGGGTATTGCTGCGAGAATTCCAACGTAAACGCATAACTTGTAACAGGCTCGAGGTCATGCGAGTATCGCAAATTTTGGTCACCCTATCAGCTGTGTGAACTTCATATAGGGGTTCTGAACAAGAAGCGGATGGCACGTCAGCTATCCCGACCTGACCACTGGACCCTTCCCGAGATATCGAAACTCCGCCCCAGGCAAGTGGAAGCCGTACCGGATTACTAATGAGGAAGTGGTCGACCTGACGGACTCTAGTGCTTGGAAGGTTTTGTTGATTCCTATGTCCCAGTTGAACTTCCCTTCCCGGCCGTGGTTTGACTCGTTGAAGGAACGCCTAGACCGGGTTTCTTGGACTAACGTTCAGGCGATCTGGGTCGACCCACCATCTGGCCACCACTTCTCAAAAATTAAAGGAGGATGAGAACCTGGTCACATACCAGTAGTTACGCAAGCGTCGGTGAAGTCGGTCTGGCGAGGCCGGGCTGATCATTTGCATCTACATTATGGCGGGCATCCAGGCGAGGGAGACAGACCTTCACATCTTCCTATTTTCTTCCATTTTACACTTAACTTGCCGCGGGTCAAGCGAAAAGGTGTATTGCCTGATGCCGGGAGTTGGTCACCCGGATATGAAAGCCGATCGCCAGTCAGTACGTTGAAAGAGGAACTGACTGAGGTCAACCGCCACGATTCATGGCTTAATCAATACCGAAATGATCTGTCAAGCCAACCTGAACTTCATGTCCCTCGTCTACGCCGCAAGTTTTGTTTATAATATCTGTAATAGGGCGGTCTTCGTTTACCTTTTCTTACTTTTAATCTATCAATGTATGTCACGACCGGTATTTCCATTTCTTCCTCTTCAAAATCACCTCCACTTAGGTATTCATCTGTTCTCATGCAAAACATAACAGCTACAAAAGTATAATCCATCAATTCCGACCTGGTTTTTCTATCAGTTGATTGGTCGGTGAACGCCAGTCGACCGGGGCTATTGTGAGTCCTGGTAATCTTCTTCTTGGGTCCGACTATCTTCCAGTGAACACGATAAGCAAGACTCAAAACGCTAGCACTGACGATATATTGACAGACCAACAAGCACTATCTGCACTGATATGTGAGAAGGAAACCATGAGGGAGTAGAAGCAGGTGAGGACGCTGGGAAATCACGGCGGGAAAGGGTCGATAATACTTATTTCCGGATTGAGAAGATGCTGAAGAAGCAAAGGTCCATCGCAATATCCTCGACATAGATGTGATAATGAAATCATAATAAAATAATAAATTCAAACTACGCTTATGACACTATCATTGATCAGCAGCAGAAGAATAAACAAAAAAGGTCACTAGAAGAGCTTATTTGTAACGCTCCTCTCTAAACAGCTACATCGCACTAGGATGTCTAGCTAGAAAGTTTAGTAGCTATTGCATTGTCATTGCGCTATTTAACATGTAACGTACATGGCTGCCCCTCGTTATTTCCTGAACGGCTAAAAGTCAGTACAAGAAGCGGATCATTACATCTCCGTCTCTGTGACTGCGGCCCCCCAATATATCTGTGGTGTAGTCGATCTCGGAATTTCTTTCTGAGGTGCGAACAACCACGGAGTGCCCAGTCTTCCAGTCCGTCAACACTTCACCTTCCCTTCTAATACTATTATACTGAGTTCCAAACATGGGCGACTTGAGCGAGTGAACTAATTTCAATGACTCCCAGTCAAGGGACTTCTGGTGGGTCTTCTGTGACCTTCCCCGGGCAAACCAATAGCAACAAGAGGGGACATTGTTAGCCCTCCGCTGCGAATCAATAGCAACTTGTGTCTTAGAAAGAGAAACGCATACTGATTTTATCCCTACAATCCTACCTAAACCTTTGGTGAATCCTACACCAAATATGGCGACCCACCGGTACCTTCTATATCTTCCTACTGATCGCCCGTGCATCCTACACCAAATATGGTGACACACCTGTATCTTCTCACCTCCCTTCTGGTCGCCCATGTACCCTACACCAAATATTGCGACCCCCTAGTCTTGTTGCAGCCTTACAGCGGTTGGGACACGATCTCACTAAGTGCCTTGTTATCTCCGTCGTATAACATGCTTCTATGTCTTGGTAATTCACTCATGGGTTCTGGTGGGTCAGACTTGACCTGACCGGTCTCTAATCGGTGAGGTTTCGCAATAATCTAGATGGTATCTTGGCCTGTACGAGGTACTTTCGGCCCCTATACTTATGTTCTGATCAGGTGACCTGATCCTCCATAATCGGCCAGCTTCCGCCACTATCTGATTGGTCAACGTCCCTGACGATCACTCCATAGTCTGCCCCGACCGAGTCAGATTCCGCCACTATCTGATTGGTCAACGTCCCTGACGATCACTCCATAGTCTGCCCCGACCGAGTCAGCTTCCGCCCTCTCCCTGACGATCGAACTCTCTCCTCAAGGCTCCACAGTTTAAATCCAATTCATCGACCATTATTGGGATCGTTAGCAGTATTTATCGAATCAATCATCACAACCAATTTCATCATTCCTTCATCATCCGCCTCTGACCCGCTCGACCAGGCTAGACTCCGTCCACCACCTGATGGTCGATATACCCGACCGACCAGCCCAGAAAGAGGTGGACTGCTCGAGCTGATTACTCGGTTAACATGGTAAACCTTACAGACACCGCCATCCTGAGTCCGTATGTCTTCTGTCAATTCCCGATCGCCGAGTTTCTTTGCTCTTGATTGATTAGCCCAGACACCCGATCTTTGCCACTACCCGGCCTGATTTACTCCGGTAACTTGTTAATCTCTCCAGCTCTGCTAACATCGCCGGGTCGGACTCAGTAGTGCCGGCTTGATCCCGCATGACCAAGGTGGTCAGAGGATCTGCACTTCGGTTACACTCTCTCTTAACTTGTAGCATCTCATGATTGAGCCACTTCCTCAGCTTCTTCATGACTCGATTGTTCAACATTTTTTGCTTGGGAGCTTTAGAATCAATTTCTCCAATAATCTGCCTGATCAACAAATTAGAGTCACCAAAAATGTTGATCCGCCCCTGTGTCTGGTCAGCCAGCAACTGGAGGCGTAGCAATAGTCCTCCGTAGTAAAAGGTGAGGCGGGAGCACACATCTTTATGATACTGGCTGCTTCATCGAAACTTAACACCATTAATTCTTTTGTGCTGCAGGGGACCTGTGCTTCCAACGACCGCCGACACGTGGCGGAGCGACACTTTGTTGAGGGGGTAAATTCAATCCTATTATTTAATATGTAACTTCCAATACTAAGTATACCGAACACCAACCAATATGACTTACGCAATAGTCCGATCTTGATCATCCCTTCACATGATTGGCCGATATTGCCTTTAACCAGTCTTCGTAATAACCCAACCACCTTTGCTGCTCATGTAATCCTTCACGGTCGGATCGCCTTTGCCGACCCCGGACCTGACCCGGATCCGATCTCGGAGCCGACTTTGGACCTGATATTGGACCCGACTCTGGACCTGGACCTGATCTCGGTCATCCTTCCAACCACCAACGCCACGTAGTTTGGTAACCATCAACTTCTTTCAGCACCAATGGCGGTTGACCAGTGTTCCTGGTCAGGCCGACTTATCCCTATGGCCGATTGATTAACCTACTGATCCTGCACTCTGGACGTTGTGGCTAATCGAGGTGAATACTTCGGAAGAGATCAACAGATTGAAAAATATCATGGAAAAGGAAACATATGTTGATTGGACAAGGTAATAAACTGCCCTCAGCGGCCTACGGGGCAGTATGTGATATCGACGTCGGGGACGCGAAGCCGGTGGCCCAGCGGTGTCGATGAGTTGCTCCCCAGTATCGGGAGTTTTGATCTTCGTCCAACGTTTCTATATTCTTGATATGTTGGATGATGATAACCTTCTTGTCCAACATGAGGTAGACCTTGTAACCTTTAGTTTCTTCGCGAGGTAGACCTTGTAACCTTTAGTTTCTTCTTCCAACGATGATTCCAATTTGGGCCCTATGGGCTAGCGAATCCTTTCCGGGTTCCGATAAACCGTGCATGGGGATCCAAAAGCGACTATACTTCCGAGTTTTGGCTTGTGTCCGTTTAATAGTTCGAGAGGAGGTAGGTGCTTGGCGTTCGCGCTTGTGAGGCTTCGGTTAATGATGTAGGCAGCATATTGTACTATATCTCCCCAGAAAGCTAACTTAGACCGCATGGAAAAATCATGCATCGAGCCAAATTCATAATGGTTCGATGCATGCGTTCTGCCTTTCAATTGCTAGATTGATTTCCAGCCTCGCTAATGTGTCTTGATACTCCCGTAATCTGGCAAAAACCGTCAAGGTTCATATATTCGTCGCCTCCGTCGGTGTCTTTGCTTTTCGCAAGGAAAACTCGGACGTAGTTCGACTTGAAATCAACAAAGTTGATCATGTATCTGTTTCCGAATCTATCTCTTGGAGTTATAGGCTCCTTGAGATCGGAACAAATCACGCCCCCGATCCGGTCCGTTGGGCGTTGTCGCCGCTATCCTTCTTTGAGCTTGGGTTCTTGGTTTGTTTCCTTTGTGTACAGGTCAAACAGTTTGATCGTTTCGTATCCGTTAACATTATTGGGTTCTTCGCCTACTTTTCCACGGCGTCATAATTTAGGTGACCTAATCGTGCGTGGAAATGCATATGGAAACTCTTTTGCACGCAGGTGTCACTCTCAGTTTCCTTGTGGCTTTCCTGTAAGATCGCCATAATCGATTCCCTATCGTAATTTATTGGGACGTCAACTATAACTTCAACCGCAAGCGCCTTGTTCACCTTTTTTATGTCGAATATGTGACGCTTGCTGTCACGGTGCCTCATCACTCGTCGTCCATCGACGTACACCATTTCACATCCCTTCTCCTCTAGTAGTCCAAATGATAAGATGTTTCGCGACAGGTTCTCCACGTAATAGACATCCATAATTTTCATCCTGTGTACGGTTTGGTTTGACATTACTTGTGCTTGAACCCATCATTTCTTGGATACCTTCAAGGTTTGACCATCCGCTTGGAAACACGTCCCGTTAAGTCCTTGTTCATCTCGTAGGTAAGTTTCGTCATTGACTAAGTGCATACTTGCACCACTGTCAAATATCCACTTAATGTTACTTGAATCCTTTAAGCCTTCGGTGATTGCGAGCGTGAAGTCAATTTTACTGGTGGTTTCGCCGTTCTTCTTTGGTTTCCTTGACGTTTGCTTGCATTTCAAAGATTCTTGGCCTATCTTGCCGCAGTTTATGCATTTCTTGTCCTTGGGTTTGTCTACCACGTAGTTGATGTGTCGTTTCCAAACCTAGTTGACCCCTATCATCATTTTTGCTTCCACGACGGCTTCGACAGTAAAATAGAGTATGTTCATTCAGCGCGCTTGGATGCTTCTTGCTGGTAAGTTTCATTGATTCCGTGTTATTGTTGTGTTGAATGGTTACATTTTATTCATGATGTGGATGAGGTGGGTGATTCATTCCACAGATCGACTTGACGCTGATAGTACCTTTCAGCAGTTCCACTCAAGGATCGGTTGGCCATCGGATGAATCGACCCCAGTGAGTCGCATATGGGCGAAGTTTCGGAAGTCGTTTCGGCGATTATATTTCAACGGGGTAGCCCCACAGTTGAAACCTCTTCTTCAGAACTGGCAGGTAAAATGTTCCGAGAATGAATGGTGGAAACAACTACAAGACATTGAGCCGAACAAGGTATGGGAACACATGAATATCCTTACTCATTATCAAGTATGGGTTCAATTTCGAGTAACAACTATGGAGCTTAACACATTTTACGAACGGGAGGATGGGGATTATGGATGTGCGTTAGATAGGAGATGCAGCAGCCGTAAGACCGGGATCTTTCATATATTATGGGAATGTAGGAGAGCACATGACTTCTGGAAACGATTAATTTGTCACTGGAGTGGAAGCGATAAATCATTTCTCTCACTTCAACAATTCCAAGGAGCAATAGTGACCAGACAAGCGCCACCGATTGGTGTTCCAGTTAAACAGTCAATGATGACCAAGCATGGTTGGTACAGTGAAGACTATCAAGATGTGTTCGATCGACTTTGGAGTGGTTTATGCGGTATAGCGACTGCTTGGATGTGGCAATTACGCAACCAAGCAATATTCCAAGGTACCGTGAAGAATGCAAGTGACCACCTAGAATTTATATGGAGACAATGTCAAGCTCAATTGGAAGCGGTTGCAGACTATGAATCCAGAATTCCAGAAACGCGCGAGGACGGGATCCGACTGAAGATCAGTGTAAAGTGCTTATTCGACCTAACCCCAGCACCGGATCAAGACGCCCTTAGCCCAAGACAAGACCGAGCAAGTCAGGACTTTCCCACTAGCTGTGCCATGTTAGCTGAGCCTAAGTTTCATACTAGACTACATATGTTCATAGTAGCTAATAGTTAACACTAATTAGACTACCTTTTATTATTATTATTACAGTAGTCCTCTCTTGCAGATCGGCATTTTGGATACATAATCCCTCGTGGACCCTGAAAGGAAGACTAGCCTCTCATCTTTGGAGATCAACCTGGCGATCATCTTGCGGACGCCATCTCGAAGACGACTGACGTCTGCGATGTGTTGGAATTCGAAGACATGTTTCAGTGAAAATGAAATTCCAAGTTAGCAAAACAGCGTGGACCACTGCATACGAATTTTTGGTTATAAAGTACGATTCAGAACTTAATAACTTAATAATACATTTATTATCTTATTTACCTTACAAGCCTACGAGCAGTCACTACAAGTGGTGGTGCGGAGCAGAGCGCCTCTATAGTCTACCAGACTAAGTTGGACGCCTAAGCGGAAAAACAAGAGTGCACGCAGTTTCTAGCCGGATTGCGGACACCGGACACAACATTGCTGGTGTCTGCTGCTTAGGATAAAGCCGACTTTCCTACAGGTTATGAGCCCAAGACACTACGGGCTCTAACCGCATAATTTACGCTACTGGAAGTGATTGAAATTGAAGTTTTTTTCTCGATACGATTTTTTGTTTCTCGTTTGATTACTGGAGACTATATCGTTTTCTCGTGTGCATTGTTGGTACTTTACGACTACGTTTTAATTTTTGAATGTTAGGCCGTGTTCGAAACACCCATGCACTAACGTAAATCATGATTATCTCGAACTAGATCATTTTAAAATCGGCAAACTTACAACACGTGTGTTCGTTCAAAAATTAAGATGGTTTAATTGTGGTCACTGTTAAATAGTATCCTGTCGCTAGGATGGGGTATTAAAAACCCGCTGAGCAAAGTAGCATGGAAGATGACGAAGACGATGAAAACGCTCTCCAGAATC
>MIQA02023990.1:0-30442 GCA_001887855.2 Sclerospora graminicola
CACTGTTCAAGATGTGGAACGACTCTTCTATCTTCGAGAGTTTCACAAGTTCCTGGCTACCAACCGAGTGATGAAGATCATTAAACCCAAGATCATCGGGAAGCTTGAAGGTCGAGCGACCCGGCCGGTGATCACAGGCAGTCAACTTGATCTGATCAGGAACCTCTTGGCGCAGATCGACGAAGTTGGCTTCACTACTGGTGCTTTCGATGCGAATATGCTGTTCGATCTGGACCAAGGAACGATCAGAGAAGCTATGACAACTCTGTATGATCACCTTGCCTCGTTACTAGGGGCGAACCCCGTGGTCCAGTCGCCGATCGCGGATCCTTCACACCGATCACAGTTGGTTGAATATCCTATGGATATTGAGTCGATATATCAATCGTCATCACAATCTGGAGCGGCCTCCACCGACTCCTCGGTTGGGATAACACGTATGACGTTGGGCCCGAAAGGGATTAAGCAGATCGACCCCAAGATCGAGTCGCAGAACAGGAAAAGGAAGCCTGAACCTGGTCGAGTCGGATCGGACGATAGTTTTGAAGATGCTCAAGAAGTTCCACAGAACAATCCGACTCCCAGCAGTGACCCTACCAACATGCCGGAGGTCCCAGAGCAAATGAGAACCATGTTCGCGACTATGATGAACCGATTTGCGAGTGAACAATATGGATTACCTCAGTACACACCTGGGCAAGGACAACCATGGCGATCAGCATCAAACATGAATCAATCCGCTGAGAAACCGGTCAAGAAACCCGTGGACGTGGATATGGAATCAGTCCGATCAGCCGGAATTGTTCGATCGATATGCCAGGCCGATCACCAAGATCGATTTCACAGATCACCCCCACGGAGTGATGTGGACATGGAGTCAGAAGGAGAGATCAGTCAGCATTTCGATCCGGATGATCTGGACATTGAGATGCCTCGTAGGGCGAATATGGCCTCCGCGCAGGCATTTGACAGTGATTCCGGAACGATCACTCGAGTGCGAATGTCGGCGATCTCGGAATTGAAAGATTTCACCGGCAAGGATATGGATGATGATCAGGCTAGAGCTTGGTTGAGTCGGACTAAATCAGCCTTTTTGAGAGACAAGACACCGGAAGGTGAAAGATGTCTGATCTTCGCTGATCTAATGAAAGGTCCGGCCAAGAACTGGCTTAAGCAGCTGAGCCGAGAAGTGCGTTTGAAGTGGCCTCGATTGTGTGAAGAGTTTGAAGAGCAGTATTGCAACTCGGGGGTGTCTGTCGCGAGACAGTATTACCACATGAAGAAAAGATCCGACGAGACGCCGATCGAATACTTACATCGGCTGAATGTTGCTGGTCTACGTGCGAAAATGCCGATCAAGGACCCACGACACCCGGATATAGCTCGCGAGCATGTCGAACACTTTATTGGCACTCTGGATAATCGTGATCTGGCTGATCAGCTAACCCTGCTCCGTATAAAGGATTCAGAGCAACTGGAACTGACTCTGAGGACGCTGCAGCGAGCCAAAAGTCGACAGCCCAAGGTCGAGGTAGGATCGAACCGGTACCGGTCAAAACCACACCCTGATCAGGGCAAGATACCGGCGGCACGACCAGCCAGAGCAATTCGGATGATCACGAAGGAATCGGACAGTTCCGGTTCGGAAGAGGAAAGTGGTCAATCAAGTCTGAGCTCGGACGAGGAACAGTATCGTCATATCTTTACGACGGAGCCAGTGTATCGCCCGAGATCATCGACTAACGGCATGGATGGACGGAAACCTGGTGGTATTCAACCTGATCAGGACCGATCTCGTAAGAAATGTGTGCATTGTGGGTCGACCAAACATGGAGATCGTGATTGTTGGAAAAGAATTACGTGTGGAAAATGTGATCGTAAAGGTCACCCTTCTGATCATTGTTTTTTCGTATGCAAAACTTGTGGGAAGCTTCATGACGCCGGTGCCTGCCCTATTGAAGAATTTTTCAATCTGATGCGCAAGTGGTATGTGCCGACTAAACATGCTGGTATGCTTCCACCAGATGTCGAGAAGATGTTAAACTAGATCGCTCGCCAGGTTGGAATCTGGTTCGAGCCGAGCGATCTACGTTCTGCATTTATGCATATGTCGGTAGCGGAGATAAGTTTGAGGAAAAGAAGATAACCGACAATACATGTTCTAATTCAAATTGCATCGATCGATGTCCGATCTACAGTCTCAGAGTGGATGAATATTCCCGATCGGACGTGATCATGGAGTTGGATCTACTGCCCGGTGAATCCCGAGGATACTGGAAGTATCACTCTCCCGACAAGTGGTTTAAACAGGCAAAAGCTAATGGAAAGATCAACAACGAAAAAGCCACTATTCTATTTGACTCTGGGGCAGAAGTCTCGATCATCGACTCCGCCTTTGCTCGTAAGGTGGGATGTCGTATAGACAGTACCCAGAGGCAAGAATGTGTTGGGATCGGCGAAAGTTCATATATGACGGAAGGACGATCACGTGTTAAAATCACCTTGGCAGGATCCCTGGTCTATTATTTTAACGCTTGGGTTGGCCGGTTAGCCGGTCAAGACGCGATACTGGGAATGGATTTTATGGTACCAGCCGGTATACGACTTGACCTTTCTCATGGAACCCTGACTCTGCCAGATGAGGTGCAGATTCAGTTATCCGGCCGACGACCTTTATATGGTACTCATGTACGGATGCTAAAAATGGGTCAGTACGAGAACATCGGGGTGTCCAGATCAGTCGATGTCATGATTCGGCCGAGTGATCGGCAACAGAAATTGTGGCTAACCCGTGGTGAACGATGGGTACCAACGTTCGTTAAAGGTATCGGCAGATCAAGCTACATCAGGGTCACGAATATATCCGATCAGCCGCTGATCGTCCACGAAGACATGATCTTAGGGATGTGGCTACCCGAGGGGAAAGTACCTCGACAGATCGGGTATGTCTCAGTGGGATCACGAAGATATATTGAATGGCAGAATCTGGCTTATCAAGCCACCACGGACCTGATCAGTGACGAAGACTCAGCGGATGAAGACACTTCACCTATGGTCGAGAAGCCGGAATATTCTACGCCGACCAAGTTGCTGATCAGGAGACCACCGATCGAAGCGACAGGGGAAAGCCGGGTCAAAAAAGGTCCACAAATATTGAGTATTATTAGACCCGGCTCACCGAAAACAGCGGATCCAGAAAGCGGAAATGACGGTGAGGAGTTCAGGAACGATCATGAGAAGGAAAAGGAGGATGAATCTGCCGAAGTCATTACGGAGGAAAGTGAACCCGAAGTAGATCATCAGTCGGGTGACTTACAAGGAGCGACTCAAGATGATACCGATCAGGAAAAGGCAGATCAGGTAGATGAACAAGTGTGTATACATGAAGGTGGTGATCAGTACATTGAAGGTATCGAGAAGCAGATGGCTGTTTTACCGGAAGTATCGCCCAATATGCCAGAAGTCACCATGGAAGATCTACAGGTCGGTGATCCCGAAGTGAACACTCCCGAGCAGATCGATCAGCTAAAGAAGATCATCTGGAAAAGGCGCCACTTACTGATGGGGAAAGGTAACGCCCTACCCCCAGCCGCATTCGGAGCTGTTTGTGATATAGACGTGGGAAATGCGAGGCCGATCGCTCAGCGTTGTCGTAAAGTTGCACCTCAATACCGGGAAAAGTTATCCGATTTGATCAAGGGTTTGCTGAGTACAAAAATCATCCGACCATCAACATCGCAGTGGGCATCACCGATCGTGATCGTGATAAAGAAGAACGGGGTCGATATTCGATTGTGTATCGACTATAGAATGGTGAATCGCCTCACGAAGTTGATGGTCTATCCGATGCCCCTGATCAATGATTTATTAGAAGATCTGGATAAAGTTTTATGGTTTTGTTCGCTGGATATGGCTAGTGGTTTCTGGGTGGTTTCGATGACTGATCGTGCTCGAGAGATCTCGGCTTTCGTTACACCTTTCGGACTTTTTGAATGGAATCGGATGCCGTTTGGATTAAAGAATGCCCCACAGATCTATCAGAGGCTGATTGACAATGCTCTCTATGGGTATTTCCAGATCAGTGCTGATCGGGAAGCCACCGATCTACATGATGTGTTTACGGAAGGTGAACCAGACCAAGATCAGGGCCGATCAGTGTTGGGAAGGCGATCATACATAGATGACATCTTGGTCACAGCAACATCCTGGGACATGCTATGCGATAAGGTCGAACGACTCCTGAACACCTGCGAGCGCTGGAATTTATCGATCAGTGTGGTCAAGAGTTTCTGGGGTCAACCCAAGGTCGCTTACCTCGGCCATAACGTGTCAATCCAAGGTTTGGAAGCAAACCCGAAAGATCTGGCTGCTCTCAGCAACCTACCTTTTCCCCGATCACTGAAGGCCATGCAATCCTTTCTCGGATCTCTGAATTATTATAGCCGATTTATCGAAGACTTCTCAATTTACGCCGCTATACTATATGAACTGAAGGAAGTGGATTATCATGGGCTACGAGAACGTGATCGGGTAGGAAGATCACCAATTGAGACTGATCACGAAGTTGAAGTTACTGAAACGGATCTCAAGACTAGATCACTGATCGATCGAACTGATCCAGGGTCAGAGGACCATATGAAGCGAGCTATGGTAGCTTTCAGTATGTTGAAGGCGAAGATGATCTCGACGCCGATACTGAAACATTTCGATCCGGAGAAGATTCCCGTGGTGATCCTATATGCCAGTAAATGGGCAATATCAGCCGCACTGGTCCAAGATCACGACGGAGTTTATTGCCCGGTGACGTTCACAAGCCGAACATTAAAACCGAACGAAGTTAACTATGGTATTGTGGATAAAGAAGTGCTAGCATTATTACGTGTATTGGATGTTTGTTACTCTATGCTGGTAACTAGATCAATTAAGGTATTATCCAGGCGATCTAGTTTGGCTTGGTTACTGTCAGCGAGTGGTTTAGACGGGAGACTGGGGCGATGGGCAGCGCTGTTATCTCAGTGGACCTTGGAGATCATCAAGTGCACCAAGGGCGAAGAAGAAATTCTTGGAACACTAGCAGCCAGCATCACGCCCCGATCAGAAGTCGATGAAGCCCTGATCGAGGTCGCTCCTCGGAAGCAACCACGAGAATCGATCACTATACCCCCACCGATCGTCGGCTCGGAGGAAAATCTGATCGTTGTAAGTTTCGACGGATCAGCGAGTGTGAAGAAAGGCGTGGGGGCGTATAGCGCGCTGTTATGGAAACTGCCAGAATGGACTGTCATATCGGCCGGTTCAGATTACACTCCAGGTATCACGGTCAATGAGGCCGAATATCGTGGTCTGCTGCTAGGTTTGGATCTCTTGCAAGAGCAAAAGATCGGAAGAGTAATCATATGCGGAGATTCAAACCTGGTAATTCGGCAGATCACTGGAGAGATCGATTGCAAAGCACCGCGTTTGAAGTTGCTGAACGATCGCGTTATGAAAGCTTTACGTGGATGGCCAAGGCATGATCTTTTACATGTGAAACGTGATTGGAATCGGAGTGCAGATCACCTAGCCACTATGGCCATGCGTGATCAGACCGGATCAATAGTTACTGATCAAGCATTGCTGGAGGAACTGGTGGAGATCAATAGGCTGCCTGAGCTGATTCGTGTGGAAGATGAAAAGGAAGCAGCCCAGATCTCGATCATGACGAGATCGCGAACCAGATCACCACCTAACAGATCACTCTCTCGAGAAAGCCTAACAGAAGAAATAGTACAGGAGATGCGGATCGAAAGAATTCTCAAGGCACAAGACGAGGAAAAATGGATCGTTGATTTGAAAGCGTTTCTAAAGGGTGATCTGGAGAAGCTGAGCCAGGGTGAAGCAAAAGATTGTGCTAAGATCGCGTCCAACTACGAGATCGACGAAAATGATCTATTGTTTTACTATGTTCAAGCTGATCAGGCCGATGCAGATCTGGACCGATCAGCAAGGCTCGTGATCCCGGAGACTTTACAAGCTGATATCTTACACCATTATCACGTCAGTTTAGAGGGTGGCCACCAGGGCGTAGGTCGAACGTATCACAGGATTCGCAAACATTTTCATTGGAGAGGCTTATATCGAAGTATACAAAAGTTTGTCGGGACATGTACGGATTGCGAAACCGGAAAAGGTATGCCAAACATCCGGGGTAGATCACCTGGAAATATCCAGGCGACCTACCCTTTCCAAGTGATAGCGATGGATCACATACCGTCCCTGCCAAAATCGTTCAAGGGCAACACAGAGTTGCTGATCTGGACTGATCTGTTCACGGGATTGGTGATCGCGAAAGCGGGATCTACCCGAACAGCCCAACAAGTCGCTTGCAGTTACGAAGAATGTGTTTTTCGACGGTTTGGAGCCAGTGAAGTGATCAGGCATGATCGCGAACCAGGTTTCATGGCCGAAGTTTTCCGATCATTCAACCAGATGCTTGGCCAGAAACAGAGCGCGACCATGGCATACCGTCCGCAGGCGAATGGTAAGGCCGAGCGTATGGTACAGACGCTAACCAGAGCTATCAAGATGTATGTCGCGGACTCCGCTCAACAAGATTGGGATGAATATGCGGAGAGACTGGTGTTTGCGTTGAATTCCTCTTTCGATCGGATCAGGGGAGATACCCCTTTCTACTTGGCGTATGGTTGGGACCCCCGATCTACCATCGAGTCGGTGATCCCTGTTGGATGTACCCGAGGTCGAGATCGCGAAGCTCGTCGATGGCGTATGGGACTCCAGCGTCACTACCAACATGCGCGGGAGCAAGTCAACGAACGATTGCGGAGGGCCATCCAAGAAAGAGCTGATCGGAACAATGATCAGGCCGATTCGCACAATATCGAGCCGGGATCAAGGGTTTGGCTTTACTTGGATCGCGTAAAAGAAGGATATGCCAAGAAGTTAGCACATCTGTGGCATGGACCGTTCCGTATAGCCGAACTGATCGGTGATCATGTCGCCCGGTTGATTACTGCTGGTACTGATTACGGAATTTTCCCGATCGTCCATTTGTCGAAGCTGAAACTGGTTCGGGAATACCCCGATTGGCCCAAAACCAGGCTGTCATGCGATGATCAGCCAAGGGTTTGACTTCGACGAAGCTCTCTTGCCCGAAGACAGTTGGGAAAGAACGTTGGACCCGAACGAATTTGAAGTGGAGAAGATTTTGGATACCCGATCAGGCAAGAGGACCCGATTTGGCCGAACCCATCGTGATTACTTGGTTCGGTGGAAGGGTTATGACGATCCCGAGTGGGTAGATGAACGTGATCTGAACTGTGGAGCTCTACTAAGAGAATTTGAACGTGATCGGGTGAGACGAAATCGATTTGGAGTGATGCAAACCCACGAAGAGGGCAACCAGGAGTCTCAATAGCCTGGGTTGACACATTGTGACAGATCAGCCAAAGGTAATGGTCGAACAAGTGGAGATCAGGGTGGTTGAGCTGGTTCGGAGTAAATGGATATATATATACATATAATGCACGAGAACTACATTTGCATACATGTGAACGATCGATATACAAGATGGAGGCAATAGTGGGACCTGAATATGAAGTTCGAATATGGAACGTGAAAATTATCGAGAACTGTCGTGATATATTAATGATTATGGAAAAAACGAAACGAAAGCTGGTTGTCACGACAATCACGGGCCATACTTCGTGCGCAGGCGAGAAACCGCGAGCCCCGGATGATCCATGGGGCTTGATCGGAACTGGTTCCGCCAAGGCTCCTGCTGATCGGTCCAGATCAGGGCATCACGCAACGTGCCGATCGGAGTTGGATGTCCATAACCGGGATACCACTCCCCGCCGTCAGCCTTGAGTCCTCGCGATCCCGCCCGACGAACAGGTAAATGCAGCACGGCAGGAAACAAGAAAACGTCCAGATCGCACTCGCCATGTTGAATCCCATTGACCACATGGTCGCAGATCGCAGCCCAGGCAGCCCCAGCTTTTGTGCGTCGACGCTTGCGAGCATGATAGTAATGCTCAATCCACGCGTCCTTGCGCATCGTCGCCGTGATCGGGAAATGGTGGGTCGCCTCCCATATCGCTTGAGCATGCTCCTGATAATACAGGGCCAGACGTCCTTGTAGATCGACAAACCAGGGGAGATTGGGAAACGCCAGCCCAGGCATAGGCGTCATGAGGACATCCCAAGGTGCTGAATCGATCAGAAGCTCGATAGCGCCTCTGGTCAACACACATGGTTGCCACTGCTTCTCCTTGGGCGCCGACGATCTAGTCGGAAAGATCCATCCTGGCGGGCGGGACCACAAGCGAGGGACGAGTTTGTGCCTCACAGCAAGAACCTGAGGCGTCAGATCCCATACCTGATCAGCACTCCAAGGTTTCCGAGTTGCCATGTGAGCAGAAGTCGGCTTGCCCTGCATGACGACGTATAAATCCATGAACCTTTGGTTCGGATTATAGCTGTAATCGTCCTGCTCGATCGACGACCGGCTCGCCGGGATGAAAACGCCCGTGAAATTGGGTGGTCGGGCGATCACTGTCCTATTGACCGGTGGAGGAACGTTGGGAACAGCCGGAGCCGGTTGTTCCTCCTCAAGATCATCGTCGTCCTCGTCCTCGGACTCAAGCAAAGCGACGGCCTGGGTCAGCGAACTTACGCCTGAAAGGGTCGGCACTGGAGCGCGGCGATCAGTACTGCGCGATCGGGACAGAACAGACAACGTCCTCTCGTCCAGATCAGTCGACTCATCGTCCGAGTCAACCATAAGACGAGAGCGCTTGGCGGGAGCCATCTTCTTCTTCGACGAGCTGGTCTGTTTGCGCTTCGCAGAACTCAAGATCGAGGAGGCTGATCTCGAGGTCGCTGGTAAACGGGATGGAGTAGACGCAGAAGCCGCTGCAGTGCTGATCACGGGCTGATCAGCACTATGGGCCGGCAAGGAAGCGACGGAGGACGCGGGTGATGGCGGGGCAGACTCGGGAGACTGTGGTGGTGTTCCAGACGGAGTAAAGGAGCTGATCAGCTCAGGAAGTCGTTGTAAAGCCGTCCGAACTGACTCCGAATCGGTGTTCGGGTTGGTCCACCTCTCCATAGTCTGCACCGCAACGTTCCTCAAGTCGGCGTTATGCTGGAGCCAGGCGCGATCATCGAGCTCTAGGGTTTCAAGTTTAACCCGAGCAAGATTAAGCTCGCGCCGGCAATCCTCAGCTTCCTTCCGACTCTCGCACAACCTTTTCTGTATGTCGGCGCGGCCGATGCGAGAATCGGAAAGTTGCTTTACCAGGAGCTGGACCTGCTCATCCGAGTAGCGCACCTCGACTTCCCGACGCTCTACGTCCTCGGCAGTGCGGATCTTGTCGCGAAGCAGCTGATCACGGTCGAGACGGTGATCATCGAGCCGTTGTAGGTGATCCACCATCTCGACCATCGAGCCCTTCATTGCCTCGATACGTTCATCTGAAAATAAACATGGAAAGTCATATACAGATCGCAGAAGAAGTGAATGGGATAAACATACCTTGATCGCGGATGGTTATAGTCAGCGAACCGATCAACGACTGTAGAGAGGCGACGGTGTCCGAAGTCTTGGAGAGGTGCAGAGTGGCGAGGTCGGCTGTTAGCTGATCACGCTCCATCGTCAGACTCTGAACGCGGTCAGTCATGTCTTGCAGATCTTGGTCAAGTCGGTCGCGATCTAGCCGAAGAGTCGACAGCTGGCTAGCCAGATCAGCAGAATCATGTCCCAAGGTATCGGCAACGATCCGACGGTCGGATAACTCAGCGTTAAGTGCCCGATTGGTATCATATAGAGAAACCAACTCGGGAATTGCACTTCGGAGTTCCGACCGTAGTCGGCAAGCTTCCATGGACCCCAACGTGAGTGGACCAGATCCCTCCACTAGACGAGCGAGCTGTTCCAAGTAACGGACGGGGCGATCTGAGGAAGGCCGAGCAGGAAGATTCCAAGGCGGGCGATATGAAGTCATGGTCGTCGTAGGACGGATGAGACTGGTCATGATCGGTGCCGAAGCCGCGATCGAGGTGGTCGCTGGATCAGCCGAACTGGAAACGGGAGGCGAGGCAGTGATCGGACGGGCAGCCGAAGATGACGAAGAAGGAAGAGAAGATCGGCTCGAGTCAGCCATGGTGATCGCCAAAGAGGAAATTTGGAAGTGAATGAGTCGAACTGCAGTCGTTGCGCGGCTGCAGTTTGTCTCAGGGGCGGCTGTGGTAAAGCGATCAGAAAATATTGAGAATGAAGTGGACCACACATGGTCGTTGATTGGTGACGATGGAACACCCATCAACATAAGACGGTTGATGGGTGGGAAAGGCCGATCGCATTTACGATGAAAAGGTGGCGGACAACGGGTATTCGCGATGTGAAGAAATCAGCCAAGTACTGTCATTACGCCCAGTCCCAGACACTGATGGAATGGTGGAGATCACGATCATGATCATGATCACAATTACTAAGTGGAGTTCCCGTGGATGTACAACGAGTGGGAAATACAGCAATTGGTGACATGACGTGTCAGGGACAGTCATCTAGCCGATCTACGAACTGTGTAGTTGTTGAAGTGGATTATGACACGAAGTTTCGGCCCGATCGGCCGAGCCAACTGATTATGCTCAAGATATGAAGATCAGATGTGGAATGAAATGGGGCATGTGGAATAGCGAGTTGTGTGAGTGATGATGACCGATGGATTTATCCGAGGATGACGTGACAAGGCCCGATTAGGCCCGATCAGCCGAGATCAGTGTGATATGGTTGCCCTGACGGGGTATGAAGGTCGGAAGTATGGCTGAGCAGATGAATGAAGTCGTGGTGATGGTGACCCAGAGAGTTCCCGGGCTGATCGCCCTGATCACTGCCTGATCACTCGGCTGATCACTATGCCGATCGTGATCGGGGCTGATCAGCCTCTGATCGGCATCCAGAAGCGAAAGCGGTTGAAGTTCTCAGTCAAGTCGGGCTGGATATGAAGTGAACAAGTATCAGAAGGGCAGATCTCAAGTGGTTTCCAAGTCGTTTATCGAAGATCGGGATGGGTTGAAGATCTTTACAGGAGTCGGGTCGTGATCAGGGCAGAAGTGGTACCGATCAGCTTGAAGGTGCAGCTAGGATGGGCAAGGTGGTGCTATGCAACCGTGCGACGAAGTAAATAGGTTCGAAGTATAGATCAGGCATGAGTTGGTGTGTGGCACACTAGGTGTAGGACATTGCATATATAATAACAGGTTTTGATTTTCCCCCTAAGCAATGAGTCGCTCCGCCACGTGTTGCGGTCATTGGGAGCACAGGGTTGACTAGTCCCCTCTTGCTCAACTAATTCCCGGTTAAGACGCGCTTAGACGCATTTTGGCTTACCGGAAGACCCCCGATGGGTTTGTTTAGGTGATCGAACCTCACCCTCAACGCACACGTGTTTAGAACACGTCAATAATATTGGAAAAGGTTTTGTGGAGATAACGTTTGTGGATTACTGTGGAAGATCGTGGATTGATCGCATTTTCTTGGTTTCTTATATCTCTCTCTCATTGGCTGGCCTGATCAGACGAACTTTCCCGATCAGTGCCTAGATACTGATTAAGTATCGACCCAACCGGTTCTCCGGTGAAGATTTCCACCCGAGGACACCCCCGTCTCGAGAAGGTCATCCCCTCCGACCTGATCAAGATCATCCTGTTCGTCACCGAGTCCACCTAAGTGAGTGTAACCACCCCCGATCAACGGGTACACAAGGTGAGATGAAGATAAACATAGATCCTGACGAGCATGAAGACCGGCCAGATGACCGGGAGGATCAGATCAGTCACCACAATGGTGATTCATCTGATTCCGATGCTGATCAGGATCGACGGAGTACCCCCTCCGATAGTTGGTCGTCCCGGCCAGTGGGTATCCGGATTCCACCCAAGACTTCGGTCATGGATTTGGAAATCGGCTCCACCACACTGCCGTGGTGGCTTTGGATGTGGAGGCAATGCTACATGCTGTGTACGGCTAAAGGTGAATTTAGGAGATAAAACTTGATGCTGTATCTAGTTTGTTTCGCGTCATTGGGAATGGCAGCTTCTCCTTGACAAAAGCATACGTATACAAGGCAAGGACATTATTGTTTAATTTAAAAGATTCCCGAAACATTGATCTACGCAATCGACTAGTGTCAGGCGAGCTATCATCACAAAATCTGTGCGTGTGAGCGGCTTCGACATGGCTAATCCCCAGCTGGTGCGCCAGCGTAAGGAATGGATAAAGAAACGCACGCTCGAAGTGATGCGTGATGGTCGTGAAACAGAGGTTTTCGAGTCAATTCTGTTTGAGTGTCGCAACTGCGGCAGCTCGAAGGCACGGTACCGTCAATGGGCCACAAGGTTGTTGCGGACCACACGCGAATCATCGTTATATGTCTGAGGTGTCCATATCGATGGGATTTGTGAGGTGACTTGAAGAATAAATACTAAGTACCAAATCGCACATAGAATGAGGTCTTCTGTACAGTATTACGCATTACCACCATGGGCCGAGAAAGTGAGGATTACGAGGACTTCTTCAGCATGGATCTGTTAAGTAATCGAGAGTAAGAATTGCGGCATTTAGTGGAAGCTTTATTGTGTAATCTAGACGAAATTTCCGTGCATGATTGATTCAATCACGCAACCTTAACCCTATAAAAACCGCGCAAATCCTATTATTAATAGTTTATCAGTAATAGAGCTGGTCCGGGTCTGGGGTGTAGGGATTTAGGTTTGGGGTGTAGGGCTTAGGGTCAACCTAATTGGAAAAAGTGAAATAATTGACTTGTTTTAACAAATCACCATTCTTGTTTGGTTTGGGCGGTTTTAAATCCCAGGACCAAATCACGCAGGATCGGCAAGTTTGAACGGAATCGACAATAACTCCCATACTTTTTACCGCCTCAGTTACATAACGCAAGCGTTCGACTTTGGCGTGGTGAAACAGAAGTTGAAATGTTCCCACGCCGCTTCAACGGACCACGACCTCACAGGTCAAGTTGTGTGGCCAGTCTCAGCTTTTCTCGCTTGGTACCTTTTGGCTCACCGTAATGAAATCGTTGGTAAAACGGTAAGGGAATTCGGTGCTGGTGCCGGACTTAGTGGACTGGTTGCCTGTCAGTTCGCGTACGTTTTTTTAAATGATTGGTGCACTTGTCGGTTGGTGGTGAGGTGCGGCAAGTTTCCACGCTTTAGTTTTAATCTTTATAAAATATATTTTCAGTTCAAATCTTTTTGATAGTCCTGCTTTATGCCACTTCCCGCTAAGAATTATGGGGTGATTGGGGTAGCCAGAATGGACCAATCAGTAAATTTGAACGATTTTATGTGCACCACAAAAACCCTTTGTGCACATTTCCAATCCGAACAGAGAAGTACTAACATTCGCAGCTGACTCCACAAGGAAATCCGATTATCGAATGCAAAAGAGTATCTAAAAATACGACCAACGAGAGAATAGAGAGCGAAGCCAACCCCGTAATGGCCCTAAGGGGCAGAGCCCCCGGGAAAAGGATCTTAGAGCATATTCTATAGCTACCCTATATTTAGCTTAAATTTGGCTCGAGTTTAGTGGCCTGTTTTACAACAGTTTGAACAATATCAATGTAAAACAGAATGATTGTCGCAAACTCGACACTGCGACATTGTAGCACGCCATTCAAACAGCAAGTACCTATTCGCGGGTCCGTCGTCTTTATGACCATTCTGAGAAGTAAAAGTGTGTATTTAGGGAAATGTTACCTCTAAAGAATGGAGTGATGTCAATGTTTGCCCGTTCGGAACTGATGCGTTCATAGGTTCAAAATGTCTCACCGGCACCATTTCGCATGAATGCTATCGACCGCTATGTTTGGCGGGATTTAGCCACAAATGTCAAATTTGTGTGGTGTAGTCGATCTCAGAAGTTCCTTCCGAGATGCGAACACCCACGGGGGCCCAGATGACTGACTGCCGGAGGCGGTACTCCGTCCATTCAGATCTTGGTTCAATCCAGCAAGCTTGCTGGACCAGTCACTTCCATCATCTTGACTGTGACGACTGGGATAATCCGTTTTTTATGTAAAACTCACATTGTGTACCCTTCAGCACTGACGGCTACGCCTTTCTGATGGACTCCAGGGCTAAAAGATAAAAGCCGGTTTAATAGGTGGACGAGGGTTAGGACTAGGGTAGCTTCAGGGCGGAAATCTCACTAGGGAGCGGACTGGCGTTATACTTGAGATTTGTACAAAGGCGGACCGAGAGTAATCGATCGGCCAGCTTGACCAAAGATAATAAAGAGGTTACTCCAATCCGGAAAAATCAAAAAAATATTCCACGATCTTCCACAGTTAGCCAAAACTTCACCTTCCTTTCCAATGCAATGAAAACCGTGTTCCAAACACGGGCGACTTGAGTGAGTATAAGTTTCACAGCGACTCCTAGTCAAGGGACTTTCGGTGGGTTCCTTTCAACCTTCCACGGGCAAACCAATTACAACTAGAAGGGTTTCCCCTTGATTCAAAGTGAGATTTAAATTTAATCTCGAGGCTTTAATCAAAGTCGTAAATCTTTATGACCCACTTGCAGAATCGACTCTAGGTGGACCACATTTTCTGGAGGCGCTGGCTGGACCAATCAGCGTTCTTTGGAAACTAAAATTCTATGATTGGACATCCACTCTCATTTGTTGACACATAATTCAAAATTGGCTCGACTGCATACTGGATTTCCCAAAATCCATGAAAGTGGTATATTAAAGTACAGTTTGGCGATCCAATCAACAGATAGAGCGCCTCCAGAAATTTTGGTCCATCTAGAGTCTATTCTGCAAGAGGTCTTATAATACGTTTATATCTTGTGTGGTAAAGCGATCTGGAAAAAATGTTGAGAATGTGGTGGACCACACATGGCCGTTGATTGGTGACAATGGAACACCCATCAGGATGAGACAGTTGATGGGTGGGACAGGCTGATCGAGCATACGACGAAAATGTAGTGGACAACGGGTGCTCATGATATGAAGGAATAAGCCAAGCACAGTTACTACGCCGGTCCCAGACACTAACGGAACAGCGACGATCACGATCGCGATCGGGATAACGTTTATTAAGTGGGTTCACGTGGACGTATGACAAGATCGGCAGAGACAAGTTAAGATACCGCAGCAATGGCGACGTGGCACATCAGAGACAGTTATCGGGCCGAATTATGAACAGTGCAGACGTTGAAGTGGAATATGATACGAAGTTCCGGTCCGATCGGCCGAGCCAACTGATTATGCCCCAAAATACGAAGATCAGATGTGGAATGGAATGGGTCATGTGGAATGGCAAGTCGTGCGAGTAATGTTAGTCAAGGCAAGTGATGATGGCCGATGGATTTGTCCAGGGATGGCGTGAGAAGGCCCGATCAGGCCCGAACGGCTGAAATCGGTGCGATATGGTTACCCCGACAGGGGATGAAGGTCAGGAATATGGCTGAGTTGGCGAACAAAGTCGTTGTGATGGTGACCCAGAGAGTTTCCGAAGTGATCTAGGGCTGATCGCCCCGATCACTACACGATCACTCAGCTGATCGCTATGCCGATCATGATCGGGGCTGATCAGCCTCAAACCGGCGTCCAGACGCAAAGGCAGGTGAAACTCTCAGTTAAGTCGGGCTGGATATGAAGTGAACAAGTGTCCGAAAGGCAGATCTCAATCGTTTACCAAGTTGTTTATCGAAGATCGGGATGGTTGAAGATCGTTATAGAAGTTTGACCGTGATCAGGGCAGAAGTGGTACAGATCAGTTTGAAGGTGCAGCAAAGATGGGTAAGGTGGTGCTATGCAACCGTGCGACGAAGTAAACAGGGTCGAAGTATAAATCACGCACATGAGTTGGTGTATGGTACACTAGGTATAGGACATTGCATATATAATAACGGGTTTTGATTTTCCCCATAAGCAAAGAGTCGCTCCGCCACGTGTTGCGGTCATTGGGAGCACAGGAATAACTAGTCCCCTCTTGCTCAACTTAATTCCCGGTTAAGACGCGCTTAGACGCATTTTGACCGAAAGACCCCTGCCGGTTTGTTTAGGTGATCAAGCCTCACCCCTAAAGCGCACGTGTTTGAAACACGTTATTAATATTGGAAAAGGCTTTGTGGAGATAACGCCTGTGGATTACTGTGGAAGATCGTGGTTTGATCGCGTTTTCTTGGTTTCCTGTTATCTCTCTCTCTCACATTGGCTGGCCTGATCGGACGAACTTTCCCGATCAGTGCCTAGATACTGATTAAGTATCGACCCCAACCCGTTCTCCGGTGAAGATTTCGACCCGAAGACACCCCCCGTCTCGAGAAGGTCATCCCCTCCGACCTGATCAAGATCATCGTTTTCGTCACCGAGTCCACCTAAGTGAGTGTAACCACCCCCGATCAACGGGTACACAAGGTGAGATGAAGTTGAACATAGATCCTGACGAGCATGAAGACCGGCCAGATGACCGGGAGGATCAGATCAGTCACCACAATGGTGATTCATCTGATTCCGATGCTGATCAGGATCGACGGAGTACCCCCTCCGATAGTTGGTCGTCCGGGCCAGTGGGTATCCGGATTCCACCCAAGACTTCGGTCATGGATTTGGAAATCGGCTCCACCACAGTTGCGTAAGAGCAGTCAGCACTTGTACGCCCTGGAAATAGCGACCTGCTTTTAAATGCGCAACGACGAGAGATAGCTACCGATAAACACTGAGTGACACACAATTTCTCAAACGATCCATTCTTCTTGCATTGTGATGGAAGAGATGGCACAAAATCATGCACAAATGACAAGAAAAGAGCAACGTCAAGCACGCACTGCTGGTCTAGCATGGTGCTAATGATCTTGGAAAACGCGTCATCCAAGAACGCTCGGCTTTCGGCTCGATCTAGATGTTGGTAGGCTGAATTCAGCACTTTGACTGCATCTTGCCAGCCAACTGTCGACTTGAGACGTAGATCCTCCTGCACGTTATTAAAAAGCTCGATCTCTTCGTTCTCATGGCAGTTTTTTTTAAGCCACTCGAGTTTTCTTGACTCTTTTTCCAGCGTTTTTGACCATCTTTGTCCTGGATTCAGTCCATCGAGCGTACGTGCAGCTTCTTTTCCTGCCCACCGGTGCTCATTGTGGGGCTGCCGACCGGATACTTAGATACGACTTACATCCCACCTATTTTGCCACTTCGATTAAATTCCCCTCAAAATGGTGTATCAGATTGTTTTCGCCCAATCATCACGTCTGAAATGCTTTGATTTTATTTTGGTATCCGTATCTACATGTTGAATCTGAATCAGAAAACTGAACGCAGTGAACCAATCGTCATGACGGGGATAAGTTGCACGCTGCTGCTACTGTGGTGCTGCATGCTTTGCATTTCCGCGGTACCCAGCGCTGATCTTAAGCAGCAGCTACCGTTTCCAGTGAAATCGCATCCACTGCAGCTATCCTTGAACCTCTTTGCGGCTTCAGAGCAACTATCGCTGAACGCCCATGCAGGCAACTCGTCATCAACATTTTCGCAGCCAAAGGTGTTGGCGGACGTACCGTTCCCTACTGGAGCTTGGTGGACTAACCTTGTTCTGGCTGAGGGACAGTCGGCCGTTGCGTCTTTGCCGTATGTGCACAAAATTTTGGACGGAAAGCTGCACGTGAGCTTCCCATTCCGCGTCGTATCGCCTAAGGAAATCGTAGAAGGTTTCATTTCTCAGATGGTGATAAGCTCCCAAGCTACGGATCCCAACTCGCTTCCCATGGTGCATCATGTGGTAAATTTTGACACCTTCAGTACGACGGTGCGTTTCAGCAGAGGTCAAGTGGAAGAGTTCCGCGTGTATCTTCTGCGAGGCTCGCCATATATCACGATGGAGTACAGACATAGTCGCCCTGTAGTGCAATCCATGGACGGGCTGCAGATTATGCGCTTAAAGAAGCTAGAAGGACTTACGCTTATGAGCGGAGACGATGTACCGTTCGCCACGTTTGCCGTGGAGCTCAACAATGGACAGGTCTGGTACTTGTACGCGTCCGACACATCACTAAAACTCCGATTAGATAGCAAAGGACAAGTGACGAGTGAAGAAGAATTCACAGGTGTGCTGAGATTGGCTTTGTGTCTCGATGCCAAGGTCATGCCGTTTCTACTTGAGTCAGCATCGATTTATGCTGTCGGAGGAGAAGTTGCCTACTCAATGGATCCTAAAGACGTAGACACAGCAATGCTTGAATTTCAGTGGAAGACAAAAAGCTTTTGGACTTTCCACGGCAAGACTGACGAAGTTACAGAGAAGGAAAACGACAACTTATTGATGCTGACACTACCGCACCATACGGATGTGATTCAAGTGCAGGATGACAACAAAACAGGATGCAAAAGGAAAAATCGATTACTGTCTGATTTAAGGTACACGAGTATTCGTGGAGTGATGGAAGGCATCTTTGGTGCTGTATGGTATATGAAAGAGACTCTACCCGCTATAGAATGGAACTACGCCGATGACGGTCTCTTCAGCGATAAAGGTAGCAGCACTTTAGCCGATAGAAATGCCGACGACCAACAGTTTCGAGTTATCATGCGCGAGAGAGCCAAACAGGCCATTCTGCAACAGCTCCCAGTCGATGCTGACGCATATCCTTTACCATTGAGCCCTGACTCGTACAACTTTGGCAAGCAATTGAGTCGTGATGCGCGTCTTCTTCTCATTGCAGACAAGTTTAAGCAGGAAGACGTGAAGCAGAAGCTGTTGAAAAAAGTTGAGACGGAGTTGGCTGATTGGCTAGAAGCAACAAATCCCAACCATTTCATATATGACCAGACATTTGGTGGCGTAATCACGAGAGATGGCTGGCACAACAAGGATGCTGATTATGGCATCGGTTTCTATAATGACCACCACGTAAGTACATATGGACCTAAAATGGCAAATGATGAACTTACCTAACGATGTTTCTGCAAATGTATGCAGTTTCACTACGGATACTTTGTCTATGCGCTTGCTGCAATTCGTAAATTTGACCCAGACTTTATTGAGAAACATGCGTTGGCTTGTGCATTGCTGATCGGGGATATTGGAACGCCGCCACGGGATAGTAATACGTCTTTTTTCAATGATCTGCCGGTACGATTGCTTTTCCCTACTGCACGCCACAAGGATTGGTTTGTGGGTCATTCATATGCAAGCGGCTTATTCCCCATGGAGGTTGGCAAGTCCCAGGAGAGCAGTAGTGAGGGTCTGAACGCCTATTACTCTCTTGCACTCTTTTCTTCCCTGGACGAGGTATCTGAGGAAGAGATAGATAGATCCTACTATCAGTTCGCGCGTTTAATGCTTGCAACAGAACTGCGCTCAGTGAAAAAGTATTGGCACATGACGAAAAACTCGAAGATCTACGAGCCTGTCTTCTCGAAAAACGCTATGGTTGGAGTCGTAGGGGAGTTGAGTGTCGTCTACAACACGTGGTTCGGTGACCGTGCCGTCTATATTCACGGCATTAATATGCTACCATTCACGCCTATCACGCCGCTACTGCTCGACGACCAATTTATCAGGCGCGAGTACACGCTATTGAGCCAAGAGCTACCAGATCTAGACCAATACGATATTTGGCGCTCTATTGTTGTGATGGACCACGCAATTTTGGACGCAGCAAAGGCTTGGGACGAGCTTAATAAGACTGTCAAGTCTTTTGATACGTGGTCTTCACGCACAAACGCCATGCACTGGATTGCCACTCGGCCGTCGTGGATCAACCAACTAGCGCCAATTGGCACTCACGATGATGCCGATGATAAGTGCTTTGGTTTCCCAGCTTGTGCTGTAGCAGGAGATAACAGCACAGCACTGTTGTGCTGTGGAACGCTGCCTGGTTGCTGCCCAAGTGCACTCGATTGCTGCCCACAAGAAGATCCTGCACTGTTGCCGAGCAATGTCTGCTTTGGTGAGCATGAATGCGCCCTGCTGGGATTGGGATGTTGCAACAGCATTGATGGTTGTTGTCAGCCCGACCCCATCTCAGGTTTTGTGCTAGGCTGCTGCAGGACGAACAACTTAACAATGATAAACAAGACCCACAAGGCCGTTGAGAAGATCAAGGACTCGGGGAATTGTTATGGTGAACCTATCTGTGAAGCAGCCAAACTCGACTGCTGTGGCGCGCCAGGAGGTTGCTGCTCCGGTTCTGGGGTTAAATTGGGTTGCTGCTCATCAGCCAAATCTCGTACCTCTGCTCCAACTGATGCGGATACTTGCCAGGGACAGCCCCTGTGTGGAGCTGCTGGGCTGGATTGTTGTGGGTGGGAAGGAGGCTGCTGCAAGCCGAATCCAGTGACCGGTAGTATGTTGGACTGTTGCCAGGATGAGCCTACAGGCGAGCCTTCAAGCAAGACCATTCCTGTTTGGAAGAGTGACAAGAAAGGAACAGATGCCAATGACAGCTCCGGGAAGGGTATTTCGGATAAAATCCGTATCTTGATCGGCTTGGGAGGTGCGGTTCTGCTCTTTGTACTCGTGTACGTAGCAGGTCAGTGCTACCGACGTCGAGGTTACTCTAGCATTGACGGCGACATGCGTGCATTTTACTGTACTGGTCTGATGGTTGGCGTTATTGCCTTCTTCATCTTTCTTATCATTACGTCATAAAGACCAATTCCCTGACACATGTTCCTTCCGGTCAAGAATTACGACACGGAATAGCAAAAGTTTGCAGTGCACAGTTAGAATTCTCACGCGTTATGCATTCCTGCTAATGCATTGGTTTTAAGTCAAATAAATGATCAAGCAGTCTTCTCCCATCAATCATGCATCATCGTACCCCGAGCTTTTTCCGTTTACCTGCGCCCAAAATGTTAATGAAACGTACCTTTAGACCGATCCTCTCTGGGTACACAGTGAATGTTAAGCCAGGCTTGTTTCCTTTAATATGATGCCTGGCAGTTGTCTGTTCAAATGCACAACTTGTTCTCAACTCTCTCGAGTAACATCTCACGTTTGAATCATCAGCCTCAACACCTCCCACCCACGATCACAAAGTCCATTTCCCAGATCTCCAATAAATCTCTATCTCTCGTTTCTTTTGTAGTTCCTCGGTTCTTTCAGGTGTTAATACTTGCTCAAAAAGCAGTAACAATGGAGGACCGCACAACGTATTGACCGAAGAAGGTAACATAAGCAAAATCGGTCTGGTCTGGACTGCTCTCATCTGCCTTTCTGCTCATACTTGTGCTGCTGTTGACTCATCGGCATCTACGTCCTGTGCTATCTTGCTCCTGACCTTGCACTTGTACCGTCTCCATTAGTCACGACGTGGCGGTGGCGACGCACTGTTGCGACGCGGCGAGCGGCTGCGATGACGAGGTGAGCGACTACGGCTACGGTCACGGCCAGCACTACTGCGTTCACGGTCACGGTCGCGATCACGGCGGTCGGGGGAGCGCGAACGCGAGCGACGGCGTTGGCGACTGTCCCTGCGGTCATCGTGGCGACGGTCGTCTCTGCGGCTGTCGTAGCGGCTGCTACGTCCCCGGCTTTCTCCATAGCGATCGCTTCCTCCGTGACGGTCACCACCACCGCGCGAGTAAAATTCCCGCGGGTTGTCAGGTCGGCGCTGTTTGGCAAACTGCACACGCAAATCGCGGCCCTGAAACTCCTGACCTTCCATGCCATCAATGGCGTCTTCCGCATCGCGTTTTTCCACGAATCGAACAAACGCAAAGCCACGCGACTCGTTAGAGCCACGGGCACGCGGAATGTACACGTCACCGATCTCGCCGTACTTGGAAAAGAGGTCACGCAGCTCGTCACTCCTACAATACAAGGATGAATCAGGGGAGAGCGCTAGTCGCATAAAGATACACGTACACACATACCCGATCTGGAAGGGGACGTTGTCCACCTTGAGCGTAAACATGCTGTCGACGTTAGGGGGCGCCATATTTCTGTCCGTCGAGTTGGTGGTTTTGCCCGTTTTGAAGATTTTGTCGAAAGAACGATCGAGAGCTAATAATTGACCAAAAAGCGCTTAAATAGTTACAGTAACCATCCAATCATAAGACGATTCTAAGGATCACGCCATGGAGCCAAATGTTCACGTAAGTTGTTGCACTTCTGCTCCGACATTCTCGGCGCTGAAGTGTGTACCTCAATACAAAATATTATGTTAACATTTGTCCACTTTTCTTCTGTTTCCGAGTGTAGTATGCGCTACATGATAGCGACGAAACACCACCAACTTGGGCAGCTCGTGTTCGTCTGACGCCCGAACTGCTGGATAAACTTCGACAGGCACCCGAGGAAGTTCTGTTACAGCTGAATGTAGCCACTACTGATGGAAATTCCAAGAGTTGCAGTAGCAACAAGAGGGTAAGTCTGATGTCGATCAAATTGGCTGGAAGACAGGAGCAGTATGAATTACTTTCGTTTCCGGAGGACCCTGGTATCAACCATGTTTGTGCTTTCCGTCGATCACTTGAAGGAAAAGTAGCTGGTGGTTATAGTATTTATAAGACAGGTGCTATTCATCAAAAGCTATTGGTTCAACGGCTTTTGGATAACACAGAAAAAGATCGTATCAAGGACAGGCACGCCAAGTCCGTACTTGCGTCCAAATCGCGATCTTCAAAATTAATTGATTCTGATCTTGGAAAACCGGCAAAGCGACAGAGACTTCTTCCAAAACGTTTGAGCATACCAATCACAAAGAAATCTGTGGGTCCCGCGACAGCAGACCATAAGCGGTAGGAATAAATGTGACTCGTATTTGGCATTTCTAGCTGACTGACTGCTTCACATGAAATATAAATAGCAAGTGGTTGCTGCCTTCTGCATTGACCGAGGAAAAAGCAAGGGAAACTAAAGAAAACATTGAAAAGGGAGTTGAAGTCGAGAGCGAGGTGCAAGTGTTTGTTGAGGATAGAAAAACTGCTGAAAATGATTCTCTGGAGCAAGACATATCCACTACAACGGATGTTGACAGGGTTAATACTGATGTTGCTCGCAATGTGGAATTTCACGGTCTTTTTTCGTCAGATTCAGATGACGAAGACCGGATCGTCAGCAAAGACCATATGCTGCAAACGGAGGAAAAGCAGGCAACCTCGGAATTAAAACCTAAGCAGAGCATTGCAATATGTAAAGAGAGTGGCGAGAGTGGCATAGCGTCATTCACCAAGACAGAGAATATTGAGGCTGCAAGATCAAATGTGGATGCCCGCGCACAGTTCAAAGAGTCGTCGAAAGCTACGCTAACTACCATAAAGGTGATGCAATTGATCGGGGAAAACAAAAGTGCGAGTCAGGGTGAACAAAGTGGCGAGACAAGGAAATCGTACACGTTAAAATCTCCTAAACCGACCACATCTGACGTCGAAGTCAAACGTGCGCGCGTGCGTTCAGCTCTTGTGTCCGATCGAGTAAAGAAGTCTCGATTACCGGACCTGACATTCTTTCCGTCTGCTGTTGGAGACATTTGTCATCGGCTTGCACACTACCACGGACGATCAGTAATTCTTGACGAGGACGACTATAATTCGTTTACGGAGACCCACGAACAGTTTCTGCACGACTGGGAGGTACTCGACAAGGTGAGCAAGCTACTTTTTGTCTCATGAGATAGTATAGTTTAATAAAGATGTTTCTTTTGCATAGGCCTACTCAATAGAGATTATCAAGACGGAAGGTGTGCACTTGCAGTCCAGAGAGACTAATCACGAAGAGTTAAACGCAAGTACACAAGCGCTATCTAGCAAGAAAGAGGTGGGTCATTTACAGCTCCGAAATTACATGTTGTATCCAATTGCTGACAAATATCATCCACAGGGCTTGCTCTTCGTGCGAGACGCAATGACCAGCATTCAGAAAATTTTGGATAGCATTCAGACATCTATCGACCGCTATGACTTGAAAAAATAAGCAATATTAACGTAAACCACCCTAAGTTATGTTTTTACACCACAATTTCCTTTTCGCTGCCACGGGGAAGCTCCAGCTACTAGTAGCGCCACTTCAGCTTGAGAGCTGAAATTACAGGACAATGGAGAGAGGAGACTCACGCAGCCTTACTGAACCACCATTTATTGCGCGAGTGAGCGTCTCCATGAAAAGGTTGGTCGCGGAATATCAAATAATGAAGTGTACTTTCTTATAAAGTAGATGGAATACTCACACTACATCACTTTCCTTTAGGAAATGGCAGTACTTGCTGGACAAAAGCACGATATATGTTTACGGGCGATGGATTGTGACTCTTAGCCTTTTGTTGCTTTACCTTGTGCGCGTATTTTATCTGAACGCCTTCCACATCGTGACATACGGCCTGGGCATTTACCTGCTGAATCTGTTCATTGGCTTTTTGTCGCCCCAGTTTGACGTGGAAAATGATGGACCACTATTGCCTCACAAGCAGAGCGAAGAATTCCGACCCTTCACTCGCCGTGTACCTGAGTTTCAGTTCTGGTACTCGGCTTTTAAAGCCACTATTGTGTCCCTGCTCATGACACTTAGCAGCGCCTTCGACGTGCCGGTGTTCTGGCCCATTCTACTCATCTATTTCATTGTGCTCTTCCTGCTCACCATGAAGCGTCAAATAAAGCACATGTGGAAGCACAATTATGTCCCCTGGGACCATGGCAAGCAGGTTTACAAGGGCAAGAAGAACGCCAAATAGACAGACGTGCAGTCAGCAAGGTAGCAAGGAAACCAGCGCATAGAATTGTACTAATCTAGCAGTGGTGAGAATTTTAAACGCGTCATTGCTAATTTTGTCGTCGTAGAAGAAGCATGGTTAATGCTGTGGCATAATTGAGATACCAAAATATGCCATAATTGAACCTACATGCATGATTTCGTGTAGCTCATTATCTACGAAATCCATAGCGCATACAAAAGCGTGTCAGGGTCATAACCAAAGTAGGTCGGTCATGGAAATCTCGCACTAATTTTTACTTGGACACATGTACGATGGGAGATATCTCTTATCCCGATCCGGATATCTCGAGTTTAACTGCATGATCCTGCAACAACTCGGCGACTCGGAATAGCCCATGCCACGTATGCGCAAGCTTCCTGATTAAACCTCTTTCAGTCGATCCAAATAGAGCCACACCTGAGTGTTGTGAGGTTGAGCTTGTTCTAATGGTCGGCCCTATCTCGGATGGCCTCTCGGAGGCGTTCATTCACCTGCCTCTGGCTCTTTGATAATGCCGTTGCACCATCGTTTGTCATCGGCGAGCTGAACCATCCTGATTTTGCGTACATCCTACTGGAATGGCAGCTTCTCTGGTAAAACACCATAAAACATTCCCGTATCCGATCATAAGAAAAATTAATTGCAAATACCAGCCGCTCTGTATAATCATTCCAAATCTTCTGGTCCATATCAGTGACGTACATCTTGACGGCTCGGACTAGAGTCTACTGTATACCATTTGCTTTCGCTTTTCCGTTTTCCTGGGGGCGATAAGTCATGGTCGCGCTTTGTCGTTGTCCCAGAATCTTCGGGCATGAATCCGGGTTCCCGATAGTGTCGGAAGACTTCATATCATAGCACCTAACGTTTGGAATACACATTCCTCATAGTTCTCAGCTACATGTTGAGCTGTGCGAGAGGCGCCAGCTTTGACAATCACCAATTCGGTGAAACGTCCGTCCAAGTGTTTCCTTTAAATGACTTGGGCAAAGAAGGAATGCGATTCATTGCGATAACTTGAAAGAGGTAAGTGGGTTTGTATATACCCGTGGAATTTCTTCTAGTCCCAGCCTTCCTTTTCAAGTTTCGCTATCTATACATTGACCAACTAAGCTGGACGCTCCGGTTTGTCCTCTTTGATAAAATACCGTCGGACATTATAATAAGTCCTTGATATCCCCCTCGAGACTGACAATGGAAAATATTCTTCTATGAGTTTCTGAACTAATCAGTCGAGTCATATAGATCCGCGCAGGATCCACTTCGTCCAGATTCCGGCAATAAAAGAAGAATTCATTCTCGTCTACCACAAATAGGTCTGCGATCTTGGCACATTTTTTGGCCTGGTTTTGAACTAGTTTCTCGAGCTCTCTTTTAGGAACATCTTCAACTTTGCAATCCACTTCTCCTCATCTTGAGCATTCGGAATCTGTTGCATTTGCATGGACTAAACAATATTTTCACTCATGGCTTGAGATTAATTATCCGGTTTACGCCGGGGTCTGGACATCGCTATCACATGAATCTGCGATTCCACTTCGGGACCAAATATATCTCTTCTGTAGTTCCTTAATCGGGGTGCATATGTTTTGAATCTGGTGTTGCAGCGACGGGTTGGCCAGATTATCCGCACTGCGATTCCACTCTCGCTTCACATGCATTCATTCGTGGTTGAGCCATTCTTGAAGAATCTTCGCTAATCGATCCATACGAAGTCTTAACCTGGCCGTTTTGCAATCGCTTCCCTCGCTAACTTGGGAATTACCAAATTTGAATTACCGATAATCCAAACCCGACAGCAGCCCACGGTATTCCGCTTGGTTAATTGTGATATACGGCACGAAATCAAAAGTTGCTGCAAGCACGGTCTACTCTAGAAACTTTCAACAATTGCACTGAGAGCACCAAAATGGGCTTCCTAATAGCACTAGCGGACCCATCGAAACTAGCAACCAACAATTCTTCATCGGGACCAAACATGGGTCGTGATCGAGAATTATTTGTCGTGGTTGTTTCTTTTGCTCGTTTCCATCAGGCTCTATCTACCTCTCCTCCTGGAGTAATATTTCCAGCAAATGTGCCCAAAAGTTCGTCTTCCTTTTTCACACTTCACTTTCTCTAGTGTCACATCAAGGCAGCTTATTACCCAAACGGCCAATGAAGTTTTGACTCAGTAACCAAAACCGATTTTTAATCGTTCTTGAAATTGTGTAGCAAACACACAGAATCCAAATCTCTTGGTGCTCTATTCCATAGCTGAGCTCGTTCAACTTCAAAGGCCGGCTGGTAAATGTGATGGTCTGTATTGTAGGAAAGTAGACTTTTGTACGAAGTAGCAGGCACCAGCAATGTAGTGCCCGGTGCCTGCAATCCGGTTAGAAATTGCGTGTCACCCTGTTTTCCACTTGACGTCTAGTTTAGTCCTGTCCTCCGCACTACCACTAGAATTAACCGCTTGTGGTGTTGTAAGGTAAAAAGGATAATAAAATGTATTATTAAGTTATTAAGCTCTAAACCGTACTTTATAACCTAAAATTTGTATGTAGTGGTCCACGCTGTTTTGTTAACTTGGAATTTCATTTTCATCGAAAATCATCTTGGAATTCCAACACTCCTTCCAAAACTCCGGGACCTCCATGCAACCACATGCAATTTTCCACATCACCACAGGTACGTAACTTTTCATTCCATACCGTTCAGTTTAGTGATGCCAGCTAGTTCCAACCACAACCGATAAGAATCAATAAAGAAAAACTTAAATCAGTCCAATTTGGTTACGTAGCTCTCCAATCCTTGCAGCGCTCAACGTTTTCGTCAAAACATCAGCCACCATGTCAGCACTCGATACGTGCTCTGGCTCATCTTGCCCTTCCTCGTGTAATCTTTCACGAACTTCAACTTCACGTCAACGTATTTTGTGCTTGCAGCACTCGCTTAGTTCAACAATTGTTTGATGGCAGCCTGATTGTCTATCTTCAAGACAATCGGCGCCCGTGAATTTATGCCAATTTCACCAAGCAACTCTCTTATGCCCAGAGCTTGCTTTCCACCGACAGCGGCAGCCACGAATTCTGCCTCGGCTGTCGAAAGCGAGGATCAACGGAGTACCCCCTCCGATAGTTGGTCGTCCGGGCCAGTGAGTATCCGGATTCCGCCCAAGACGTCGGTCATGGATTTGGAAATCGGCTCCACCACAGTTGCGCTCTCTTCGTGGACCCTAGGGCAAAAAGTGTAAAGTCCGTCGAATAGGGAGATGAGGGTTAGGACTAGGGGTAGCTCCTGGGCGGGAATCGTCACCGGGGAGCTCGACTGGCAATATACTTGAACTTTGTATACTGCCGGCTGGACCGAGAATAATCGATCGGCCAGCTAAACCAATAATAATGAAGGGTAAATCCAAACGTGTACGTAAAGGGGAATCCAAATATAACTCCACAATCTTCCACAGAAGGCCAAAATATTACCACTTCCCAATACTTAATACCGTGTTCAAAACACGGGCGACTTGAGGTGAGTATACGAAAACGCCGCGACTCCCGGTCAGGGGATTTCCGGTGGGTTAACTTAACCTTCCCCGGGCAAACCAATAGCAGCAAGAGGGGGCCTTGTTAGCCCTCCGCTGTGAACCAATAAAAGCGACTTGTGTCTAAGAAAGCGAAACGTATACTGATTTATCCCTATATCCAATACTCCCTTTTGTGTAACCTACCCCAAATAGCCCGGCTGAACAGTCATGTGTCTTACCCGAAGTAGCCCGGTTAACTCCGATTTTGTGTACCCGCCCGGCCGGTACACCAACCCCAGATGGTACCATCCCGGCCGGTACACCGAACCTAGCTGGTACCAGTCCGGCTGGTACATCGAACCCGGCCGGCTCGGCCGGATGGCCATCCATCTGAGCTCCCTGGCCGCTGGCGCTAGCACTTCCTTGGCAGCTCCACGTCCGATCCGGGTGCCTCCTTCATCCACTAGAACACTCATCCTCCTTCAGGCCCCTTTCGCTCATACCTTCCACCAATCCGCCACCAATCCGCCCCTCGGCCGTCCGCTATCCGCGGTCGTCCCGTCCGCCTAGCCCACTAGCCCTACTATCCACGTCTTCCGTCGCGTTCGTCCGACCTGATTCCAGGCCTGGCGCCGTTCGGCCGTTCGTAGATGCGCTCGGCGACGGCTATCCGGCACCTATGCCCTTGGTCCAAATTTCTGCCAATCAGAATGCGCCCTCTGGAAAGTACTTCACACTTCCATCAATTATTCTTAAGTCACTTTACCACACCCATTTCAAAGTGGTCGAGCCTCGGAGGCATCTGTTATAACGTGGCTGGCAAAAATCTAAAGTTGTGAGCCCGTGTGCTGTTTATAGCATTTAATTAGGCAAAACTATTAGAGCCTAGACACTACAGTTATCAAAGATTTATAAAAAACAAGTTGAAAAAGTCATGGTTATTTTTTCTTGACCTGTATCAATCTTTCTTACGATATATTTACTTCAGCAAGAGCGTCTTCAAAACCATGGATATCAGCGGGATCGATTTGTAGGAAGCCCGCGCCCTCTGTGAAGCTGCTCTGCTTTTGACATCATTCGTTACGGTACGTTGTACCTACGTTATGTAACAGTGGACCAACTGTGCCAGACTGATTAGGAAGTTTTATTAGTCTGTGCCAGACTAATTCCGAACACAGACTATTTTTGCACACAGACTAATTACGGTGGTGATCATTTTTATCCTTCGTTTTGATTGGTTTAAAACTCACGGATCGGAATCTTAATCATCGCCGTGCGAAAATAAAGGACCCAGTGAAACAAATCTGGGACTGATCCGACTCAGATCCGCACCAGAGTTGTCGATAGACAATCAGATCACGCGTCTCGCTCAGCCTTCCTTCAGTCCAACAAGTTCAAGATTGCGCCCAGATCAAAAATCTTCCATGCGTCTCTTAACTGTACTCTTAAGCAGTTATCTGTTAAGTGAAACTCTTGCTTGGGATCAACAACCTGATGGCTACGAAGTGATTGACGGTCCAACTGACTCGAATTCCTTAGCATCGTGGCGTCGTGATTGGACATCCTGGAAACAAATGGAATTAATCACCAATCGCTATGTCCCAAATGCAACCTGTAACGTATATAACATTCAAGAAACGCAATGGACGCAGCAGAATTTCGTCCAGACGTTTCTGATGATGCATGATCGTGCCATCTACGACCGTACGACCCAGCAGTATACTGTAAACAAGTATGTGGATGAGATGGAACAACGCGTCGGGACCATTGACAGTGTCCTGATCTGGCCATCGTATCCAAATCTTGGCATCGATAATCGAAATCAATGGGATCTCCTACGAGATCTACCCGGTGGTCTCGAAGGCGTAAAGAAAGTGATAAGCGAATTTCATCAACGTAACATTCGGGTCCTTATTCCCTACAATCCGTGGGATACCGGTACTCGCGATGAACCTGGCCTCGAAGACACGGTGCGAATGTATGCCGCAGATATCACGACCTTGAAGCAAATGATTCCTGATCTGGAATTGGATGGATTTAATGGCGATACCATGTACGGAGTGCCCAAATCCTTTTACAATTGTAGCAACCCACTCGTCGCAACACCAGAAGGTGGGGTCCCGACAGCTTATTTGGATTCGAATCCCATGAGTTGGGGCTACTTTTTTGGGTATTCCAACTTTCCACCCGTCGCACGTGCCAAGTTTCTCG